>JADRCD010225983.1:43281-90082 GCA_019843815.1 Montemys delectorum
ACACACACACACACACACACACACACACACACACACACACACACACACGAAGGGAGAAAGGTGGGGGAGGGGCATTTTGTAAGAGACCTTGCCACATCTCAGCCTGCATTGAGAAAAGGGAAGGATCTCAGATCATTTTAGGAAATACCAATAGAAGAAATTTTCTAACAATGAATATTTCTTTGTTGTTCATTTTTCTTTGTTGTTCGTGTTTGAAGTTATCATCATTTTTACCCTCTAATAATTTTTAAATTTTAGCTTTCTTTTCCTGTGATTTCATTTATCTATTTATTTACACCATTTCCATTGTAAAGTACATACTGGCCTTAAGCTCTGTCATCTCCCACCTCATTTACACTTCAGAGTGTTGGGGAAACGGACACATGCCACCAAAGCCTGGCTAGATTTTCCTTATCAACTAGATAGTTTACATAACTATTTTTAATAATAGACTTCATTATAAAATCTCATAAATAAAAATATTTAATATTTAATATTATACAATATGACATATGTTGTAGAGTATCTGAATTGACCTGAATGATCTATGTATTATCTCTCATGCTTAGAGGCTTTTGCTGTGAAAAATCATGAAGTCTGTTATTAGTATTTTCAGTAATAGTATTCTGTATTTTAATAGATTCTTCAAACATATGTGACCTACATAACTAAAATTTCATGTTACATTACTAATATCTTCTTGGCACTCTCCAACCCCAACACACCTACAAACCACTTGAACCCTTAGTAATTATTACACCATTCTCCATGTGCATTTGATTCAATTTTTAGACTCTATGTTGTCTTAGTTAGGTTTTTATTGCAGTGAGCAGCCACCATGACCAAGGCAAGGACAGCATTTAATTGGGGCTGGCTTACAGGTTCAGAGAGGTTCGTCCATTATCATCAAAGAGCATGGTAGCATCCAGGTAGGCACGGTGCTGGAGGAGATCAGAGTTTTACATCTTAATCCAAGCCAGTGAGGAGAAGACTGACTTCCAAGAAGCTAGGAGGAGGCTCTCAACGTCCAACCACATGGTGATACATTTCCTCTAACAAGGACACACCTACTCCAACAATGCTACACCTCCTAACGTGCCACTCCCCAGACCAAACATATTCAAACCACCAAATATGTATAACTTAATTATATAGTAGTTAGCTATTGCAAAGGCTTGGTTCTTGTTGTTGGATAACATTCTTTAGGTTTGTTTGTGTTTGTGCAAAGAAAAGAAAAAGTTGACAACAAAACACAAAAAAGATTTAAGGAAATGGGAAGAAGGAAGTATTTCTCAATTGTTAAGGAACTAAAGTCTTAGTGCTCCCAACACCATCTCTGCTCTTTCCTTTTTATTTATCTGTTTTCTTGTTTACTTATTAGCAGAGTGTAGAGAGTGATTGCCTGGAATTTGTTCCTCTACTAACCCAGTCTCCAAAGAGCTAAGATTAGAAGAATGTGCCAGATACCTCCCAATTCATGGTTCTAGCTTACATGCTCTTGGATACAAAGTCATCTTTTTCCTAAAAAAACAAATAAGTTACACATTAATCAATATGGTGGGTTACTGTGTATTCTAAGGTAAGACTGAGGCAGAGGTAAGGTCATTTTTAGCCAGTAGGCTGACCCCTCCTGTAAGACAATACTTGCCTTCTTATGTGCATCTCTCATCATCCAATACAAATGCAGAGAACTCCATAGTTTACTACCAGCACTGGCTCTGGGAAAATAGGGCCAGACCTTACTTAACACCTTCATTAAATATTAGTAAATATATGAGTGATGAAAAAGTAGAGTATATATTTTGATTTAAGATACTAAACAGAGTAAATGAACCCCAAGCTTTCCACATAGATCCCTCTGGAAAGGAGGAACAGCCCTCCCGGCATCTTCTTCATCCTGATTGTAACTATTTCTTCTTCTTGTGTGGGTCATTTCCTTTCACGGGAAGTTCAGACCTGTCCCTCATTTCTCTACCTGTTATTCTTCTGCTCCTCCCTACTCTTCCTGTTTCTCTTAAAAGATTCATTCTATCCTGTACTGATGTCCTTCTCTTCTGCATTTGAAAAACAACTATAGTTTGACATGCTCCCTCTTCTTAGCAAAGCCATCACTTATTCCAATATTGGCAAATTAGTTGAATACTTTTAAAGACTTCTCTATGTCATCTACTATCATCAATGTGTTCTTAGCCTTGACTTTCCCAAGTTGTCCCTGCTTCCCATTATTTTTGTGTTTTCTATGTTCACACAGAGAACAAAGACTCAAGACAGTGACAATTCTTTGCTCCACAACTTCACCCAGGATAGGGGCTTACACTATGCCACCTATTTACAAGAGAGTGTTCTAGGTACTCGTCATTAGGCCTATCAATTGAAGATGTACTAAAATGCTATACAACAATCTAGTCATGTTTAAATTTATCACTCTTCATCACAATCTTACATTATTAATATTCTTATTCAGTTTTGCATTTACTCCTTAAATATCAATACTGATTATAAATATTTCAAAGAATGAATTTCTAATGTTTAATGGGAATCAGTAACAGCACACATAAATTAGTCCTATGAACTAAAGTAATACATAATTTAACTCAAAGTAGTCATGTGGCTTAATTGCATAATTAAAGTTATAAAACTTAAAATTAAGTATGAAAACTTCATTGCAGGAATCTTTGTATGGTGCAATGATTCTGTGCCATCTTTCTCATAGTCTCTGTGTATCTAGGAAATGATGAATGTGTCCTATCAACATAGTGCATAGAAAACAGGAAGAGCTCACCATAGCATAAGTTTGTAGCATATATGCAGTTTTTACTATAATTTGATCTTCCTACATTCTTCAAACTTCTAACTCATTTAGTTTCACCTATGCCTGATATAACTTAACTTTAATGTTTTGATAAACAATATGATGCAGAAAATAATTTAAATGTAAGATTTATACTTCACTTTAATTTCCTTATTAACTTTTATTCAGTGATAATAACCTGTCCTTTAAGCATGTTATTCATAGTTACTAAATAACTTTAATGGAAAACTGAAAGTATAAAATGAGGACATTATGATTGATTCACAATAGGCTAATATATGTTGATGTAAATGTTGAGACTAAGAAAGAAAAAGTTCAAATACTTAGATGGTTTACTGAATTGCACCAAGGAAGATGGTTACTGGGTATAATCCCTTTCATGATGCTCAAAATGTCATTGTCAGGAGGATGACACTTCCTGAGGGAACATGCCCTCTCAGATATATTATTGTCAAATTTATCAGAAGGAAACAAGTGAGATTCATTATGGAATCTTGTTTTTTATGAACTCTTAAACAGGAAACAAGTATGTTAGCTGTTATATAGGAATATCTCAACAATTAATGTGAGCAGTATTACTTTGATACTTAAACAGACAAAGGCATTGCACAAAGTAAAACTATTAGACTATACTTAAAATGAACAAAACTACTTAACAGAGGCAAAATTGACAACAGTCTGCTAGTACATTAGCAGCTCATTAAGATCATTTACCATGATCTCATGACTCATTCTGGAAATTTAAGGATGTTCCAACATGTGTAAATCAATGTAAAATTTCAGTTAATAGACTCAAGTACAAAAGCTTCCATTCGACAGACACAGAAAGAATGTATTATATATAGTAAAACTAGTGCTAATATTACACCAAATGGGAAAAGGTTAAAAGCTTTGTCTCTGAGATATGAAACAAGACAAGCTGCTCTTTTTGATTACCCTAAACATTCCACCAAAAAATACATATGAACTGATAGTCATGGTGACAGACATATACGAATTCCCAGAATTCCAGAAAGTGAAATAAAAGATAGCAAATTCAGTGTCAATCTGAGGTATGTAAGTATTTGACCCTAACCTAATCAAAATAGTAGGACATAGTCTATAACAACAAGAATAACAACACACATACACACCATCTAATCCCTTCAGAATAAATAAAGTGATTGAAATTTTAGTAGATTCATTCATGCAAACATGGGGTTTTCAGAAAAAAAAAAAGGAAGCAACTTTAGTTATAGTCACTATAAAAAGAAAAGGACAACAAACACAATGAAAAGACTAAATGATCTCTTCAAAAAAACTATAAAATATTGAAGAAATCTGTCAAAGTGAAATATTATAAATGGTCTGTATCCTGGGATTCATGGTTGATTGCCTAAAAGTAAAAATATCTTAACTATCCCAAGAAGTTAAAAGTCAATGAAATTCCAGTATAATTACAATGATACTCTTCACTGAAATAGAGGAACAGTCTTAAAAATCCACACAGAAACACAAATATATTCAATAAATAAACACAGTTTTTTAGTATGAAGAAAAGAAACTGGAGATATCCTGCCACCTTATTCCAAAACACATTACAAAATCATAGTAATGCAAACCCCCTAGTATTGATATAAAAATGAACACATAGACTAAGAAATCAGTTGAAGGGCTCAAAAGTAAACCTATGTAGCCAAAGCTACCTCTTTGTCAATAAAGTTGATATAAAATATATTCAGGAAAATATTTTTGATAACTGTACTGAGAAAATGGATATTTACATAAAGTTTAAAAAGAATAAGATAAAGTAAAATCATCATATGGAAGTTGGAAAAGACATGCCAACTGAAAAATAAAAAAAGTCCCAAAAGAGGCACAAGAATTAGAGGCCCACACATTCTTATGTGTCCCATAAGGGTCCCATAATAATAAACTGAAGGTTATGGCACATAGGCAGGGGACCTAGTGCAGACCAATATAAGTCGTGTGCTTGTTGCTTCAGTATTTGTGAGTTTATATGACCTTTGCTCAGTTGTTTTAGTGGCCCTTATTCTCCTGGTGAAGGGCATATTTCTTAATAACATTATGTGGAGCACATGGTCACAGGGGAAAATTTCCTGAACAGAACACCAATAGCTTATGCTCTAAGATCAAGAATTGACAAATGGGACCTCATAAAGTTGCAAAGCTTCTATAAGGCAAAAGACACTGTCAATAGGATCAAAAGGCAACCAATAAATTGGGAAAAGATCTTTACCAATCCTATATCTGTTAGAGGGCTAATATTCAATATATACAAAGAACTCAAGAAGTTAGACTCCAGAAAGCCAAATAATCCTATTAAAAATGGGGTACAGCGCTAAACAAAGAATTCTCAACTGAGGAATACTGAATGGCTGAGAGGCATCTAAAGAAATGTTCAACATCCTTAGTCAACAGGGAAATGCAAATCAAAACAACCCTGAGATTCCACCTCACACCAGTCAGAATGGCTAGGATAAAAGACTCAGGTGACAGCAGATGCTGGTGAGGTTGTAGAGAAAGAGGAACACTCCTTCCTTGCTGGTGGGACTGCAAGCTGGTACAACCACTCTGGAAATAAGTTTGGCAGTTCCTCCAGAAATTGGACATAGTATTACCGGAGTACCCAGCTATACCACTCCTGGGCATATACCCAGAAGATGTTCCAACATGTAATAAGGACACATGCTCCATTATGTTCATAGCTGCCTTATTTATAATAGCCAGAAACTGGAAACAACCCAGATGTCCCTCAACAGAGGAATGGATACAGAAATTGTGGTACATCTACACAATAGAGTACTACTCAGCTATTAAAAACAATGAATTTATGAAATTCTTGGGGAAATGGATAGACCTGGAGAATATCATCCTGAATGAGGTAACCCAATCACAAAAGAACACACATGGTATGCACTCTCTGATAAGTGGATGTTAACCCTGAAGACTGGAATACACAAAGTACAAACCACAAACCATAAGAAACACAAGAAGGAAGGAAGACCAAAGTGTGAATACTTTGTTTTTTCTTAAAAGGGGGAACAAAATACCCATGGAAGGAGTTGTAGAGTCTAACTGTGGAGCAGAGACTAAAGGAAGTTCAGTTCAGAGACTGTTCACCTGGGAATCCTTCCCATATTCAATCATCAAATCTAGACACTATTGTGGATGCTAGCAAGTGCTGCCTGATATAGCTCTCTCCTGAGAGGCTCTGACAGTACCTGACTAATACAGAAGTAGAGGCTTATAGCCATCCATTGTACTGAGTACAGGGTCCCCAATAAAGGAGCTAGAGAAGGGACCCAAGGAGCTGAAGGGTTTGCAGCCCTTTAGGACAAACAACAATATGAACTAACTAGTACCCTCAGAGTTCCCAGGGACTATACCACCAATCAGAGGGTACACATGGTGGTACTAATGGCTCCAGCAGCATATGTAGCAGAGGATGGCCAAGTGGATCATCAATGGGAGGAGAGGCCTTTGGCCCTGTGAAAGTTCTATGCCTCAGTGTAGGGGAACACCAGGGCCAGGAAGCAGGAGAGGATGGGTTGGTAAGTAGGGGCATTGGGGAGGGAAAAGGGTGTTTTTTGTGTGTATGTATTTATGGTTTTATTTTATTTTTTTTCAGAGGGGAAACTGGGAAAGGAGATATCATATGACATGTAAATCAAGAAAATAATAAAAAAAGAAAACATATGTTGAGGACTTAACATTTCTCAAAAGAAGATATGAAAATTGTCAACAGCTGTATAAAAGGATCTTTGGTGCCAATAATTACGATAAAGTACAAATGAAAGTAAGCATACCCTTATATTTATATTTGATGAATTAACACTGTTAAAATATCCTCAAAGTATTTGAGTTGCCTATACAAATCGATACTAGAAGGGGCCTCTTGACATTCCTTTATGGTTTAAGGAGAAACTCAATGACTTGCTGGAGAACAAGATTCATTTTCTTCAGTATATTGCCACTGGTAATTTTCTCAAACATCAATGCATCACCCTTGACTCACTATCATACAAGTATCCCTGATTAAGTGCACTGTGTCTCACACACAAATAATTAAAGCCATCAAAGTAGTAGTGTTACAGCAAGACAGTGAAGTGGGACAGGAGAGAATAGTGGACATAAATATGATCAAAATACATTGCATAAATGTATTGAATTATCAAAACTTACAAAGTAAAAATAATAAAACACAAGTATAGCAATTATAAAATAAAAGAGCAAAAGAATGTTTCAATACTACATTGAAACAGTCATTCTGGAGGGGTTTGAAGTTGTGGAGCACCATCAGGCTGAGTATGGTTAAGAGGGAATGCTGTGTTTTCATGAAATTCTCACCGTGCAAATTGTTTCCTGAGGTGGAATCCCAGGCATTGAAATCTCCTTTGTTTAAAGATGATTATAAAGCTCATTTATAATTGTGTATCACCTCATATCAGAGTGACTGATTTCCAAAGAAAGAGCAAATATTGGAAAAGGAGACAGAGGAAGAACTCCACCACACACTGATGATGGAAATCTACAGGAGTGTACTGCAGAAAATGGGGCAGAGGTTTCTAGAAACTTCTAAAATAGACTATATAACCAGTATTTTTTGGTGTTTTGATCTGTTTTGTTTGAGATAGCATCTGGCAGTATGATCTTAGCTAGGCTGAAACTCATTGCATTGCCCAGGCTGACCATGATCATATGATGTTTCTGCCTCATCCTTTTGAGTGCTGAGATGACACTCATCAAAAGGACTAGTAATCCTGACACTACAAGACACTTAAGCAATATTTCAGAAATATCTGCACATCTAGATTTTGGTACATTATTTATAACAGCCAAAATATGTAATCAGTTCCAAGTGTCCATCAGTTAAGGAACTATGACGTAAACATGGTTTTGGTAAAATATAAAACACTATGAAGTCAAACAAAAGCTAAAACCATCTTCAGCTCTGTATGTATAATTTAATCTAAAAGGTAGTATCCTAAGGGAAGTAATAAAGGTACATATAGATTATGCAAAATGTTACAAAAATTAAAGTTTTCAGAGGTTTGGTTTTTATGTCCTAATACTGTATACATATAGCCTATCATAATTTCTAAATGGATACTTTAAATTTTGATATGAATAAGAGTAGCTTCATTATGAAATAGATTAGATAGACTTGCCAATTATTTAAAGTCAAATATCTGACTTTAAACAAAGTTTGCCTAGATTGTCTTTATTTCTAATTTGTGTAAAAAAAATGAAAGTAATTTTCTATGTCACTTTAAAAGGTTCCTCATAGCCATCAGATTTTAAAATAACTAATTCACTGGTCCAGTTTGAGACCCATGCCATGAGAAGGAATCCACCTCTGACACTGCCTGGAAGACCAGAAACAAGAGGCTGGATGGCTCTAGGTTTGGTTGTTTGTTTTGCCTGACATACCTGGAAAATTAATAAATAAATAAAAATTTAAAAAGTAAAGAAATGATTTCTCATTTCCTAATGAAATCCTGCTATGCTCATAGATAGGAGTCTGGCACAGTCATCATCTCCGAAGCTCCATTCAGTAACTGGTGCAAAGAGAAGCAGAGACCCACGAGCAAACATTTGGCAGGACTCAGTGAACCCTGTAGAAGGGGAGGAACGATGGTAGGAGCCAGAAAAGTCAGGATAAGCAATCTTGGACTCACAGAGACTCAGTGAGACTAAACTGATATTCATGGAGCCAACATGGGTCTAACTTATACCCGCTGCATACATGTTATAGTTATGTAGCTTGGTGTTTTTGTGGAACTCCAGAGTGATCAGGGTTGTTTGTGATGCTTTTGGCTGCTTTGAGGACTCTTGTTCTCCTACCAGGTTGTCTTGTCCATCCTCCTACTGGATGGCTAGTCTTAGTGCACCTTCATATGCCATGTTAAGTTGAGATCCTTGAAAGAACTGCCCTTTTCTGAAAGGAAATGGAGGAGGCAAGGATTAGGGGGGGAGAAGGTTGGGGGAGGAAATGGGAGGAGAAGATGGAGGGGAAACTATATTGGGATGTATATGTGAGAGAATAAATTAGTTTAAAAAGGATAAAAATGAACTAATTCATCAATGTTTCTTAAATAGATGCATAATCTGAAATTTTTAATTATATCATATTTCTGTTTGATTGTTGATATTGGTCACTAGAATATTTCTGAACATTTGTATAATTTCATAGTCAAATGACAATTTAAATACATTCCAGGAATATAAAGATTATTGAACAGCTAGGTATAAATTACTGGTTACATGTGCAAAATTAAGAAAAAACTATATGATGGTCAGTAAAGATAAATTTTCATTATTTAAAAAAGGTTAACAGTATATTGTTAACAAGCTTTGTATTCCCCAAATCAAGTCAAAATGATGATTTCTTTTTTCAGAATGTTTCACTAGATTACACTGGCTAGGCCAAGTTACTCTGAAGTCAAATCTATGCTATAAATATTCATTTTCAGGGCTGAGCATTTGGTACTGGACAACTAATTGATGTGCTCTCCTCTGGAAGGACAACCTCTTCTGCTCCCAGGTCCCTTTACTTGCCAGAAGTTCTTTGTATAGGGAAGAGACCTTGTAGACTTCTCTCCATCATCATTGGCATGTCTGTCAATGCCAATTGACAAGGTGCTGTCCTTGTTCAGCTCATGTGTTGGGTAGCCATCTTTATGAGTTGTTATGGGTGTTGCTTGACATGAGTAGGAGCCACAATCTCATAGCAATCTCTTTGATCCTCAGGCTTTTACATTCATTCTACCCCTTCTTCCATAATGCTCCCTGAACTTTTAGGTGTGGTAGTATTTTATATATGCATCAATAACTACAAATAATATTATATAGACTAAGTGGGTTATATTCAGGAATTTATGTATGCATAATATATATTATATATAAAGTAATATGTAATATATCATATATTATACATTTACACATATTGTACTTATATTTAAAATATATTACATACTATATGTTATATAATATATATGCATGCAGGAACAAGTAATGAAAGGAAAAGAGATGAATTTGAAGAAGATTGGGGAGGCTTAGAAGAAAGAACCAGAAGGGAAAAATGGTGTAACTATATTTTAATATAAAAAAAATTTTAAAAGAAATATTTCTGCCACTAAAAGTACTTGACAATCAATAATAGATATGTGTATTTATATATGTTCTATTTTCTAAAAATAAGAGAAGAAAATAAATGTTTCTGGTTTATATGCTTGATAACATATTTAGTCTCCGTATAAAGCTTTCACAAAATAAGCATTTACATTGTGTAGGGCACAGAGCACACTTGCCATTCTATACATTAGATATATGCAATAATGGGAGTCAGCACTGCAAAGAAAGAGCCAGCTACATCTATCTTAGCTTCCATGGAGACTTTCGCAGGATATAACTGCACCATACCCAGTATGCATAAACAGTGTATTACACAGCTGCAGCTGCCAAATTTTCATTTCCTACTGTCTAGACAGCCAGTCTAAACATGACTTTGAGGTCCCCACTGGGCATAATTCCCCCAAAGACTTCTTTAAATCCTTGGTAATACTAAGGCCGCTACAATCTCAGTTTATTACCTTCCAATGCCCTAGTTTATGTCCAGAAGAAACAGAATGTGGGTTTCCTTTGAAGCGAAGAAAGAGAAAGAGGGCACAGTTACTCTTTACCTTTAAAAATCAATGATGTCTTAATGACCAATCACCTACTCTCAGACAATCCTCTTGGTGGCTTTTAAACTGTTCTCCCAGTCTGTCTGAGTAGAGATTAGGAGGAAGTAATGCGTTTTCACAAAATGTACAGTGGTAAAATGCTTGCAGAAAAGGAAATCTGCAGCATTAGGAGGACCGCTCTCTTAGACAATTTCATATTCAGTGTATTGAAAAGACTAAGCATGTGAGTTTTTAATAAAGATTGAATGAAATAAACCTTGTGTTCAGTTTTACCATCATAGGGAGTCGTGAGTCTGAGTCAGTTTACAGTCAAAGCATTAGGCCTGGGTTCAGGAAGTATGTAAATGCCATGGGATGATCCACAAGTTTCACCTATTCAAGTAGGGCTTCCAAGAGGTTCCTTATATGAACATAAGTTAGCAATAGTATAATTTGGATCAAATCTCAAAGAAAGGCAATGGATCAGAGAGAACACCGATTTCAGGTAATGTGCACTACCCAGAAGAATCATTTACAGAAGAACAGGAGACAGGGAGACATGGAATCAGGTAGCCTGACACCACAATGCCTTCCAATGATGCCCTAAAAATGTTATGAATGTATTTTGTTTGGGTTTCCCCATGCAACTATGGGTATTTTGTTTTTATTCTGTTTTTTTTTTGTAGTCCAGGCTGGCTTCAGCCATCCTGCAGGGCTGCGGACAATGTAGAGCTTCCCATCATCCAGCCTTCCCCTCTAAGATGCTGAGATTTTTAGGTATGCTTGCTACCACGCCTGATCATGGAATGCTTAGTATGCACTGGATGTCACCCATACTAGGCAAGTGCCACACAAACTGAGCTACATCCTCAGGCTAAAATCAATATGCTAGCACAGATTCCATGCCCCACCCCCAATTTGTTATGAATTTCTCTGATGTGTTCATAAAACTGTCATTTTTATTAAAAAGGAGAAAAACGTGGGCAAAATAGCATATATAAGGGCCAAAATTGTTTTCAATTTATAAGTGATTCATCTGTCTCATTAAAGCTTACAGCTTAAACCAGGCAATGGTGGCACACACCTTTAATCCAAGCACTTGGGCGGTAGAAGCAGGCAGATTTCTAAGTTCGAGGCCAGCCTGGTCTACAGAGTGAGTTCCAGGACAGCCAGGGCTACACAGAGAAACCCTGTCTCCAAAAAAACAAAACGAAACAAAACAAAACAAAAACAAAAACAAAAAAAAGTACAACTTACAAATAAATCTTAATTATACAAAAGGAAAATGAGGCAAAAGGAAAATAGAGTCATCAACTAAACACCAGCAAATCCTGACAAAAGTGAGGTGAAAAATTAGGACAAACCACGTTTCTGACTTGAAATGTCTCCACTATATTATCTTCAAAAAGCACTGCATAGATTTAAGCTTAATCCCCTACACACACTTCTTGTTGGAAGCTTCTGCATCCTGATAGAACTTATTTAATTTCACATTGAATTCTCCCTTTCTCACTAAAATATAAACACTACACCTTACATTTAAAAATATTAACATAATTAGATGGGAAGATGACTCAGCAATTAAGAACACTGGATGCTCTTCCAGGGGACTAAGTTCTGATTCCTAGCAGCCATAAGGAGCTTATAACAGTTTATAACTCCAGTCTTAGGTAATTTGCCCTCTTCTGGCCCCCATGGGCTCCAGGCACAGATATAATGACATACATACATACATACATACATACATACATACATACACACATATAGGAAACACATATCCACATAAAATAAAATAAATCTTATTAAATTGACATGAAGTCAGATTAACCTGATTCAAAGACTGTGCATTTTTCTTAGAAACATACTTACACTTAGACTTGTATTTACTCTTATTTGATTTTATTCAATTATTTAATCTGCACAACTTATATTTATAATACATACTAATATGGCAGATTTAAAGCTGCCATCTTACCATTAATTTTCTATATTTTTGTTTGCATCTTGCTCCAATTTTCTTGGATTATTTATATCTTTATCTTCATTTTGATTTTTGATTATTTTTGTGCCATTTTTTATTCATCTAATATATGCCTTTGGTTTATGAGATATGCTTAAGTTAGATTTGGGCCTAGAATACAGAACAGGAATATTTATTTACATGCTACAGGTTTAAATTATGTTTATCAATATGGCTGTTTATGATTTCATAATACACACAAAGTACAAAGTTACTAAGGTATATCTTTTAAATATTTCTTAATAACTTTATTTTTAAAAAGAACAGAATGAACAGAATTAGGAAACTAGTACCAGTAACCTAGAAATACAAGCCCATTGTGCTTCACAACAGTGACCGCATTATGGATTATGTACCAAGTAATATTTGATGTATTGAAAAGTATCCTTGTTTTGAAATTCAAGCTAAATGTTTGAAGTGTCATGAGACATTTGGAAGCATTAGTGCCCTAGCTATATTAATCATACATACAATTTGAAAATAAAAGACTCAAATTTCATGTTCATAGGGAATTAAAACCGAATAGATAGTTATGATTGTACAAAGGAAGTGAGGGATGGAATAGGACAGGAATGTGAGGTACAAATAAAGAGGAGGAGAGAAAAGAAAGAAAGGAGGGGAGAGGCAGCTTAAAATTAAGGGCCGTTTGAGAGGTTGTATGCAAGCTTAATAAAGTAGGAGTTTTCTAAAATCTTTACATCTTGAAGGTGATGAAATAGAATTGCCAAACAACACAGCAGATGGGGGAGGAATAAACACCCAAAGTCTTAACCTGTGAGTACCCTACCTGCATCTACTGATAACATGAAAACTGGGCGGTGGTGGCACATGCCTTTAATCCCAGCAATTGGGAGGCAGAGGCAGGCAGATTTCTGAGTTCGAGGCCAGCCTGGTCTACAGAGTGAGTTCCAGGACAGCCAGGGCTACACAGAGAAACCCTGTCTCAGGAAAAAGAAGAAGAAGAAGAAGAAGAAGAAGAAGAAGAAGAAGAAGAAGAAATTTATCTGTTCTACTTTTCACTCAGTTTTTCTCAGTGGAACCTTAAAACCTACGTTCTCAAACATTTTTCTCTACAGAACCAAAGAGTAAATATTTTAGGAATTAGATGAGAGTTTTCACCCTCTCCTTCCCTTTCCCTCTCCATATCCCACTGCCTCTCTCTCTGTCTCTGTATCTCTCTTGTCTCTGTCCCTGTCCCTCTCTCTATATATAAATATCTACCTCTCTCTCTCTCTCTCTCTCTCTCTCTCTCTCTCTCTCTCTCTCTCCTCTCTACTCTCTGTGTGTGTGTGTGTGTGTGAAACAATGCAGATAAGGTTTCATGTATTCCTGGTTAGTTGGTTAGCCTAGAACATATAAAATAAAGACTGGCCCCAAACTTGTCTTTCAATTCTGGCACAAATGTTTTGGTGCCAAACAACCACCTTATAATTGGATTTAAAACCTCCCCTACATGACAAAATACATGGCAGGTACAATTAACAGGACCAAAACGAGTGTCTGTCTAGACTATAGACCCTAGAGGTAAATCTATTTTGTGTGTGGTGTGGTGTGTGTGTGTGTGTGTGTGTGTGTGTGTGTGTGTGTATGTGTGTGTGTATACATATATATAGTCTGTCTTTTAAGTACTCACCTTTATGCACATAAAGAGTGAATCTCGTATCATAGGAACTTCTTTGTCCAGTAAATGATGATTAATACAGAGACCCACAACGGTTCATTTTGTAAATAATAAGAAACTACAAGATGCTTATCTCTAAATGGGACATTTATACTTTATTCTCTCTTAAAGCTCTGGAACCAGTCTGAAGATGAGACAGAAAAAAACTAAGCAGTGGATGTAGTGGATGTCTAGAGTCAAAAAGTATTTGCCCAATATTATGAGGTGGTTACATTCTTAAGGACTTGATCACATGCTTCTGAAACTATTTGAGCATGCACTGAAACTTGAGAAGTTACGAACTAGATGAATAAACTAAGCCATTGGGAATTATCTTTGGTTCATGGCCCTTCCCTTTGTATCCCTTTCTGTCAACCAGCAAGAAAGCAGCCTCTCCCACATGCCTCTCTGTCATGATGCCCCTTTCATCTTGGGCCCACAATCAGAAAGCAAAGGATCAAAGACAGAATCTTCTGAACCATGAGCATCAATAAACCTGTCTTCTCTTGTGTTTCCCTTAAAAAGTATTTGCCCTGGGGACAAGAAAGTCACTAATACATGTTATTTTCAGTAGTAAATGAAAATGGGCACCAATGAATGAATGCATAGTTGAACATTGAATTGAGAATAGTAAATCATCCATTTATCCTGCCTTGGCCAAAGTTATATAAACTATAATTGATGGTGCATAAAACTCAGAAACAAGCAATTTTTAAAACATGGTAGAAGAGAGGAAATGCCAAATACACTGGGAGGAGGGGCTGGTCTGTAATATATTTAAAAAAAAAAAAAAAACGAAGTCATAGGAATAAGTGGATGCTTTAAAATGCTTCCAAACTGAATTTGACCAACAAAACAATACAACTCACTGCAATGCTTGAGTCTGAACTGGAACCTCTCAATGAAAAGAGGTTTCTATAGAAACCACTGGTGAAACTTGACTAGGATTTGAGGATTAAATGTAGTTATGAATCAATATAAATTGTATTTTTTGGGTAGGTATACTGTGGTTACATGGATGTTATACGGAACTTCGGCTCCACAATTGCTTCCAAGAGATGCAGAAATCAAATATTTTTTATATGTATGTATATTCATGTCTGCGTGCTTTTATGTGTTAGGGTCACATGCATGTGCATATATTTAGTGGTGCAATGTTGTTGTCATGTGTTTTGCTCAATTTCTCTCCACCTTGTTTACTGAAACCAGAGTTTATGATTTCAGCAAAGTTGGATAGTCAGCTTCTTAAAGAGACTCTGCCTCTGCCTACCTCATGCCAGAATTGTAGATGTGACACCACACCTCTTCCTTTTACAGAGGTTCTGGAAATACAAAATCTCTTACTTGAACAGTAAAAACTTCCCCACTGGTCTTCCGCAGCCCAAGAGCAAGTACATTTGTTCAAATCATACATTTTTCTTGGAGATGTGGGACTGATATAAACTATATTAATAAACTGTTGGCTTGCATTGGGTTCTGATGCTACATGACTTTCAGCAAAGTAAATGTACTACATTTTTTAATTTTTAAATTTGAAATGAAAAGTTATTTTGATTTAATAATTATTTCCTAAGTCACTCATATAAATGATATATTTTATTTATATACTCTTAACTCATGAAGCAATCTTAAAACCGTGCAATGTGTAGTGTAAAATTTGGGACATTTTATACATTTTAGAGTTAATGATTATGACATCTCAGTGGAAAGTCATTAACTTTTATTCTAATTTGAACATGGAAATAATGTTCACAAAGTAGTTCATCAAAGCAACGTGCAGTATAGGAGAGCCTGATTTGAAACCCAAATGTTACAGACTATACACGGTAGATTACAATTTACCTAGGAATAGATATGTACACGAGATGATGTATATTTCTATTAATTAGACAATTTATAATAATCATGGTATTTAATACAAATCTTGAAACAATATCATATTGTTAGTCTTATTTAACTAGAGACATTTGTTTCATGATAACTTTTAACAAAAGAAAGAGAGGTTGCAGATAAATGTGACTAGAAAAGACATGGACAGAATTGTAATGCACAAGAATAGAAAGAGTGGTGTGATAAAGCCCCAGAAAATTTGAGTGAAACATATGCCATTCCAGAAAAGGTCTAACTACTAAGACAATGGGAATATTTATGGTTTAAGGAATAAATGAAGAGGCAGAGCATCAGACATTTTCTAATAGTCATAGAACTATTCTGTGATTCTGTAATGGTGGTCATGTGTCATAATATATTTCTGTGTACCCACAGGCTGTGCAACATAAGAATTATCTCTGATACAAACTGTAAACTCTAGATAGTAGATTATTCATACAGATTTATCATCTACAAGTCATGTAGCACTTTACTGCAAGGTCCTAATATTAGACAAGCTACATTTGTAACACAGCAGGAGTTATGAAGTATCTCTATACCTACTGTTTAATATTCTTGCAATCCTAACTTTTCTGTAAATTGTCTATCTGCCTGTTTCTCTGAATGTCTGAATTATTTTGTCTCTTGTCTCTGTCTCCCTCCCTTTCTCTTCCTCTCTCTCCATCTGTGTGTGTGTGTGTGTGTGTGTGTGTGTGTGTGTGTGTGTGTACTGCTTAAAAATTTCTTCCACAATTGAAATGTTCCATCCTGTAGAGAAGCTCCTTAAGTAGGAAGATAAACAACTCAAGTATTTTCAGGAAGTTCGAGATACTGGTGAGATTCATAGGCTCCTCCTTGCCATAGTGAGCATTAAAAACTGAGAGTCTCAGACAATCCAAGCTGCAAAAAAGACTCTGAGACCAGACCAGCTGTCTGGAAGAAATAAAAAACAGCAGAGCTGCCTGGAACAGGTTTAAAACAGATTCACTTGGAAAGGGCAGTCACCAAATTTTGATCTGCCTTTAGGCTATACAATTTAATCTAGATTCCCCACTTTTGTGAACTGTCATAAATGCATCTTTCTGTGAGTTATTTTTGCCTCTGTAAATAACCACTTAACTGATGGCAACCTCCTAAAAACTCAACGGCCAACTAAATTCAATTTTGATGATATCTGTACTTTGTAATGCTATGGGTCCTTAATCTAGGATGAGAGGACATGTGTATAACTTCTCTCTGATTTGTCACATACGTGTATGTGATAGGACACCAAGCACAAAAAGACTCCCAAGTGATATCAACTATACTTAAAGAAATGCCCTTTAATTATTATAAGAAAACATTAAGATTATGGTGTTTGAAGATATGGCTCAGTGGTTAATAGTACTTGCTACTCTTGCAAAGGACCAGAGTTCAGTTCTCAACATCCACATCAAGCAGCTCACAACAATTTGTGACTCCAGCTTCAGGGGCAGTAAAAGCTTGGCTGGCTTCTAGCAGCACCTATATGCACAGGTACGTACAGGTGCACACAGACCAAACACACACACACACACACACACACACACACAATAATAATAATATAATTTTAAAAAATAAACAAAAGTAGAGCTGTAAGCCTGACTGCTCTCAGGCAAGACATGGAGTATGAAATGAGTGATCTACATCTGTGCAGCTCCAAGAGTGAAGGGATGTGTGTGAGCCCAGGGATTCCAGTGAAGTGCTGTGTAGGATACTAAGGGTTCAAAGTCCATTGATATTCACTAACCTTCAGCAAAATGATTAGAAAAGGCATTGTTTAAATGTGTCTTTAGAGTTTTTACTGCAGTGGACAAGACCTAAAGGTTATAATAATCTGTCCTATGTGAAAAGCCTACAGGAAAATGTTAATCCTACGCAGTGCAGGGTGTTATAGTTTCGAGTGAAGTCTCCCTACATTTCCAAATGTTTGATGATCCCTAAAATGTATTGGGTTCTAAAAGTGTATGTCCACTCTCAAACAACAGCATGTTATATTATCTCATCAAAACATTTATATAAAATAGGGGTAGGAAGGAGTATCGAATAATGTTTTCACATTTCACTTTTTCAAAATATGTTTGAAACATTTGTGAATTTTCTTTCCCATGCAATTTGTATAATGAATTGAACTGAGCATAGCTGCATAATATCAATCTGACAACATGGATAATCTATACAAACTTATGTGTCACCACAAATATATACTTGATTATTTCTTTTACTATAGTCATAAATGCAATCTAAGGAGAGAGAAAATAAAGTCTTGTTTTTTGGCAATTTTTTTTTGGCAATTACATACTTCACTGCAAACCAAAGGGCTTTAAAAATACTTTACAAATGGACCCAGTTAATCTACATACCTACATAATTTATTTATAATAACAAATTGAGTGGGTGTCTACCTAGAGCTTTCACCACTAATGACTAATGTTCATGGTACCAGAATGTTCTCTGTACACTAAGAAGTGAGGAATGTAGACACCAGCCCAGATACAACCCTTCAACCGATAATGGTGACCTACCTGTCAGTTGGTTTAAGTTAGTAATGATACAAAGCCTATAGAGTACCTAAATCTAATATGTAATTGAATTTAAGGCCTACTCTATGAGATGAAATCCATCCATGACACTGCTTGCATGCCCAAGAACCTGGGACTAAATAGCTCTAGAACCTGCTAGGTTGTTGCTAAAGAATATTGCCATAAAATGACTCATAATGCCATTCTGTTGTATGAAATTAATACCTTACTCAACCATCACCAGAGAAGCTTCCTTCTGTATTTGATGGAAACAAATAAAGAGATCCACAGGCAGACAATGTGCAAAGAGCGGGAGACCTCGAAATAGTCAGCCCTATTTGATATGTCTCTGTCAAATTGCACCCCTCAGGGCTCAAGGAACTCTGAAGAAAGAGTCTTAGAGAAATAGAGGACAGAGGAAATAAAGATAAAGTCTTCTGGACACAGAGAACCATGCATGACCTCACAGAGACAGTGGCAGCACGCACATGGGCTACTCAGGTCTGGGCTAGATAGATCTCAGGAACAAGAGAAAGAGTGGACACAGCACATATCACTTACACAAAAAAAATCTCCAACTGAGACCTACTCATAAATGAAATTAGTTCTTTCCAAGCGAGTCTCCCTACTATGCAACCCACTTCTTAAGACCAGGCTCCATATCCAGTAGTAGATGGCAAAAAAAAAACTATATGCCATTTTCAAGTATTTTTGGTTTGTTTGTTTGTTTGTTTGTTTTGTCCCATTAGGTTTTATTAATGACTTTTTTTCCTTACAGGTCTTCTGTGTATATTTTATGGTCTCCAACTTTGAGATTTTATGGATTTTTTTTCTATGCATGAAGTGTATATGCCTGCATTCATGTGTTTCTTGTGCAATTTTTTTTGGCTCCTTTTTGTATCTATTAGGTTTTTTTTTTATCATACCTTTATTTATTTACTATTATTATTGTAGTATCTGTTTAGATTCTTCTTTGTAGTATAATGAAAGATAAAGAGTATAGATTTGTGTGGATGGAGAAAAACAGGGGATTCCAGAGAGGTCAGAGGAGAGGAAGCCATTATTAAAATAGACTATACTTTTGAAAGTCTATTTTCAATAAAAATATGTCTATCTACCTTTGTTAATTATTCAACAATTCATGATCCCCCTATTGCAATAGCTATTACCTCTTTAATTAAGAACCACATAAGACTGGCCAACATTTTTGTTTGTTTTAGTGAGAAAATTACAGGTAGCATCCTGATTTCACACTGAGCAATGTTGTTCAGGTGTTTTGATATAGAAATATTGTGTTAGCCTGTGACATTGCAGCACTCTAATTCCAAGGACACACCCATATCCACACTGGGAAGGAAGCAAGATGTATTATGTAAATTTTAATATTTTTGTGGGAAGTCTGTTTAAATATAGATTCATGTAAATTTAATGTATGCAACAAAACTATACTCCAGAGCTATGGGCTTTATACCTTTGGCTTTTGACACATCACAGAGAGAAGGCTATAAAAATTAATAATACAAAAAAATCCAGTAGGGGAAAAATTGGCAACACAAATAACTTCACCATGCCATTCACTTCAGCAAAGAGTCATCTCCTGCCAGCTCAACACCACATGCCAAGTGGTGTAAGACATCTCTGCCTTGAGGGAGTTATGTTTGAGAACTATGTGAAAGAAAGAGAATTAGCAGTATGAAAAGGAAATTAACAAAATGATGGAAGCTCTAATTTGTAATAAACTACCAAATATACCTTAACTTTGCTTTATATAAATAATAAAGTTTAATGCCTTTTAAATTCAAAGTGTATTTCTGAATTCAGTAGACTAGAAATGCTGTAAACCTACTAGGCATTAACTGGAACTGAAAATCTAGAAAGTTATCTAAAGTACAGACAGATGGTTAAATGGAGTTGGGTTCACAATCCCTGAATTCAGAGGTAAGAAACCATAGAGGATAATTATGAATAATGTGTGTGTGTGTGTGTGTGTGTGTGTGTGTGTGTCTGTGTGTGTGTCTGTGTGTGTGTCTGTGTATGTATTATGAATGTAACACACTGTACAATCTTGGTTGTTGAAGCACTATTTTATTAAAAACACAGTATAGAAACAAAAGCTCTTGGTTCTATTGGAAAATAGGTCACAAAAGCAAAAACAAACAAAAACCAAAAAAACCTGAAATTCTTTCTGAAATATAATCCATTTCACTTTCCTTCTCTTTCAAATGCACAAAGCAGTTCCCCTGAAATTCAAGTCCATTGCTGATGTCTGTAGCAGCAGGTGACATTAGAGAATCACATAAATTCTCCTGAGGCCAGAGAGATGGCCATTAAATCACTGCTGAGTCACATCTATGTTCATCTTATAGAGATGCAGAGTCAGGGTTACAGCCAGTAACTGTGTATGTTGCTGGCTCTGGTTCAGTAATTCTCAGAAGTCAAGCCTACCCTGTTCCTTGCAAAGACTATTCCAAGAGCAAACTCTTCCACAGTAGTTGTGCATGCACATGTGTTACCTAACTTCTCTGGAGCACTTTCTGCTCTCAGGAATAATATAAGGTTCATGTACCAAAACAAACAAACAAACAAACAAAAACAACAACAAAAAGAAAACTAAACAAAACATACAAACAAACAAACAAACAAACAAACCAAGAATCATCAATTTCTGCTTCTCCTAGAGAATGCCTCATATATCTTGTTTTTATTGTTTTACATGTTTTGGTCTTTATATTATGCTCTATCTTATTTATTCGAATGTCAGTGTTCATTAAACCCTCACAAAGTATATTAAGAGCTTCACTAAATATTTCTGGCAATGGCAAACTCATTGAGAGTATGGGATTATGTCTGCTTCTTTTCAAAATTGCATATATTCCTCTGTTGTCTCTTTTATCCTTATCCTCTCTCGTATCCTAAACAAACTTTCCATTACTCAGACAGATTGGTCCCCTATTTTTATGGTGATTAGTGTTATTTGTCACAGATCTGTAATGAGTCAATTTTATATCCAAGAATTTAGTCCTGAAGAACATGGTCAGTACTATAGTAGGGTTTGTGGTAAATAGAGTATTCTCAAAATCATCACCTGCACATAAAGGCACAAAGTGTACCTCACCTCATTCACGAAACTACTGGGTCAGTTCCAACCACAAGCACTTTCTGTAAACTGAGCGATAGTTCAAGGAAATAAAGAGAGTAAATCAGTGGGAGTGTATTTTCTTAGAAGGAGGGAGACTCTGAGATAACCCAGCAAAAAGATGAAAATGTATAACTCACAGTTTCTATTATCAAAGAATTTAGTAGTATGTTTGTGACACACCTGGCACATTTGCACATTTGTCTCTCAACTCTCTCTCTCTCTCTCTCTCTCTCTCTCTCTCTCTCTCTCTCTCTCTCACACACACACACACACACACACACACACACATACACACACACACACACACACACACACACACACACACACACACATTGTATCTCTCCCTCTCTCTGTATACGTATGTATAGTTATATATTAGATAGATGGATGGACAGATTAATAGATGATAGGTAAATAAATACAGTTGTAGATATTTATATTAGTTTCTTTTCTGAGATATCATGAATATCACATACCAAATTAACTTGTACATGTATCTCTGAATAGTATTTACTTATAAATATGATTCATGAAAATAAATTTATCTATCTTATACACACAAGGTTAATGTTATCTGTTTTATAGCCTATTTATTGATAAATCCTAAGCTCTCAATACAAAAGTAAAATGTGACCAGAATTGCTTATTACTTTCCCTTAACTGGCAATGTGATCTAGTAAAAGATACTTGCTTTACTGTGGCAATGAACTCTGGTAAGATAACTGATTCAAAGCATCACAGAATTTTCTGAGAACACAGACTTGTAAATATTCTTTATTCCCAATCAATTCTAATATTACATAATATCCCATTGGAAACTACTTCTCTAAAGGAAACTGACTTGTTTTACATGGTTTTAGAATTTATGAGGTCCCATATGCTTAGAAGAGTCCTGAATGTCTGAGGTGTGAACTTGACAAGTGCTTCTGTAGTGAACCGATGTTATCAGCCTCTAACCTGACTATTCTGTCTTCCAAAAATATCATTCCTTTTTCTAATACCCTGTAAGTGAATCTTGCTAATTTAAGGCTATTGGATCTCATGAAATATTGGTACAAGCCTGACCAAATCCCCCACATATCATCCAGTTACATTTATCCAGAACTACTGTATTCATCACTCATCCATTCCACTAAAACAGCCTTTACTAATGTGTGATTTTGCTCCGTATACTACTACCATTAAACTCACCAAATGGGGCTTTAACAAGATTTACTATAAATTAATTTAATTTTACATTTAAAGTCTAAGGAAGTCCTGAAATCTTCAAAGCATTTCTTTCAATACACAAACATATCGGGTTTGTCTGTTCTTTGAAATCTAAAAACACTGTCTAGCCCATACTGCTTTACTTCTGAACCCAAATTGCTTTCCCAGTGGGACAGAGTGACCTAATATACTGACATGCATAATGTCTGATGTAGTGGTTGATGTTTTATGCCATTATATCACAACTCTTTTTTTTAAATATACAAACAGCATGAGTTTCCTGTTTTATACTACAGAAGGAAGCAAAGCTCATAGAACTTGTGTGATTTACACTCATTTATTAATGACTCACACACATTTATCTAAAACAAGGTATTCTTTTTAATTTTGCTGTGCAATGTAGACTTCATTTTTAGATCTAACTTATAAAATATTGAAGACCATGTCAAGTGGAATGTGTTAAATTTCAGGCAAATGCCTTAAGAATTGGTAGCTCCTATGGAAACATGAACCAACAAAGAGGAAACAATGAAAGCTAGTATGGGTCTATTGTGAAGTACTTAGCTCCTAGCCTTAAAGTGAACTTTTTGACATATCATGGCCTCATTGCCAGGTGTGAATGGTTTATAGCAGTTTAGTTATGGACAATAAAGCACTAAGAACAAAAATGATATCTGCTACGAGCTGTAACTGGATCACCCTTGTTCAGTCATTAAGTAATATTTGAATGATGTACATATCATTACCAGGTACTGAGGCTCCATACACTAATTTGATGCTGTGCATATCTGGCCCTGGTGAAAAAGTTCAGCCAATCATTCTTGTCATGATAGGAGAAGAAAAATTGAAAAATGGGAGTAGAAACAGATTGCAAACCAGTGTTAGGTCCTAGGTATAATAGAGATGTAACATGGGCAAAGCTAGGATGGGACCTGAAATGCATTGTTAATAGCCTGTAGTTAGCCTATGATCACTAGACTGAGCATAGGTCTATGTCTTTGGGAGTATCAATAATAGACTCTATTTACTGAGATATATAAGCTTAGACTTTTTTATATTTCATAATTTTTATTTATTGATTTAAGCTTTATTACATTATGATGAGAAAGATACATAATTCAATTTATCTGAATTTGTTAACATTTAAAAACATATTTTAAGTAAATAGAATTATATCACATTCTTCTTTCACTTTTGTACCTCTACTCCTCCCAGAGATCCCCGCTTCCATACCTGCCATACCTTTTGTTTTTTTAACCAATTCTTTAAAATTTATAATGTATTGTAACAGTAAAAATGAGTATTATAAAAGTTGTTTGATATAAAACAACAATCAATTGAACAAGTCTTATGTAGATGCTTGTCTGTAACAATACTGAAAATACATGTTTTTGTCAATATAAATTTTAAATAACTGCAAACATATCAACTGTATGATATTTTAAAATAATATATCAATGTTAGTTTTTTTAATGAACATAAATAAATAAAAACTTTTCACTTATTTCTTTGTTTTGTTTTTAGTAGAGCTTAAAATATCTTGACTATTACTGTGGTACAAACCCAAAGTAAGAACAATTTTTAGACATTGGATTTCATTGTAATAAGGCTGTACTTCAATGACCCTCACTTCACCAAAGGATTTTACCGCCATACTAGCTAACCTAAGAGTTAACAGTTCTGCTGCACCAAGGAATGAATTGTAGGCATGAGTTTTGGATACAGATTTCCTGCTATGGTCAAAGCTATTTGACTTGAGTGATTGTCTTCATTCTTAGGCCACTGAGAACTGGTTACATTCATTTAAGAAATGGTGTGTGTATTAAGATGGTCTATCCATGAAGTCATTCACCAACTGTTTCAATGAACAATGGTTCTGCTTCGAGGGTGGCACAGACATTAGGTTAGGGTAAGAATCTGGTTCTTTGGCTGTGATGATTTTGAAATGCAATCATCTCAGAAAAAGAGTAACGTAACTTATTAAGTCTTCTTCTTCAAAATTGATACAATACTTATAAATATCAAGCAAAGCATTCAGTCTCACTTTTTCTAGATCTCTTATAAGCCACCTCCCAAATTAATTGTCTACATTTCTTTTGGCTGTATAAATATTTTTTAAATATGGAAGCTCTTCTGAAAACCATAGTATAGTGCAAAAATGACAAATAAACAATCCTACTAATAGAGAGGCTGAAATAGGAGAAGCATGATTTCAAGACCATTATGTGGTACACAGCAAGACACTCTCGGGTACAAACAAGCAGAAACTGTATATGGATTGAACAATATTGGACCTACTTGTTCAATTGCCAAATTAGAGAGACTGGATGACAGCCAACGAATTTCTAATTCCTCATATTTTTAATCACAATTGATGAGGATATGTTGGTAGTATTAACCTTCATTTTGAGATATAAAGGAAAAGTAATTTTTACTTCCTGTTATTTTTGTTGTTAGAGGTTGTTTGTGTGGGTTTGTTGAAGATTACTTTCTTGCTTCTTCTAGGGTGTAGTTTTGCTCATTATGTTGGTGTTTTGCATCCACTAACCTTTGTAGGGCTGGATTTGTGGAAATATATTGTGTGAATTTGGTTTTGTCATTGAATACTTTGGTTTCTCCATTTATGGTGATTGACAGTTTTTCTGGGTATAGTAGCCTGGCCTGGCATTTGTGTTCTCTTAGGATCTGTATAACATCTGCCCAGGATCTTCTAGCTTTCATAGTCTCTGGTGGGAAGTCTGGTATGATTCTGATAGGTCTGCCTTTAAATGTTACTTGACCTTTTTCCCTTACTGCTTTTAATATTCTTTCTTTATTTAATGTATTTGGTGTTTTGATTATTATGTGATGGTGGAAATTTCTTTTCTAGTCCAGTCTATTTGGAGTTCTGTAGGCTTCGTGTATGTTCATGGGCATCTCTTTCTTTAGGTTAGGGAAGTTTTCTTCTATAAGTTTGTTGAAGATATTTACTGGCCCTTTAAATTGGAAGTCTTCACTCTCATCTATACCTATTATCCTTAGATTTGGTCTTTTCATTGTCTCCTGGACTTCCCGGATGTTTTATGTTAGGAGCTTTTGCTTTTTGCATTTTCTTTGACTGTTGTTTCAATGTTTTTCTATGGAGTCTTCTGCCCCTGAGATTCTGTCTTCTATTTCTTGTATTCTGTTGGTGATGCTTGCATCTATGATTCCTAATCTCTTTCCTAGATTTTCTAACTCCAGGATTGTCTCCCTTTGTGATTTCTTCATTGTTTCTAGTTCCATTTTTAGATCATAGACAGTTTTTTTCATTTCCTTTGCCTGTTTGATTGTGTTTTCTTATAGTTCTTTAAGGGATTTTTGTGTTTCCTCTTGAAGAGCTTCTAGCGGTTTACCTGTGTTCTCCTGTATTTCTTTGAGGGTGATATTTGTGTCCTCCTTAAAGTCCTCAAAATCATCATGAGAAATAATTTTAGATCTGAATCTTGCTTTTCGAGTGTGATGGTGTGTCCAGGACTTGCTATTGTTGGAGAATTAGGTTCTGATGATGCTAATAACCTTGGTTTCTGTTGCCTATTTTCTTATGCTTGCCTCCCTGTAGGACAACGGGCTGTTCTGGCAACTTAGGCCCAGCCAAGTAATTGGCCTAGAACCCCAGAGCACCCAGTGGGCAATTTCTGTTCACAAGGGACAGTAGGTGTTTGGCTACAACTCCTGAGTTTTTTTGGCCCCTGTTTCAGTCACAACCTCTCACAGCTGCACCCACAGGAGATATGTTCTCTATCAGGTAGACAATGCCCCAAGCTCCCAACATTCAAGCTGGACCCTACCCCCAGTCATCTGACCACAGCCAGGCATGGCCTGCCCCATAGATAGCCATGCTTCATACAATATAAAGGGCAGTTTGCTTCTTCCCCTCTCTCTTGCTTCCCTTCTTCCTCTCTTGCTCTTGCCCTCTTCCTCTCTCTCTTGCTCTTTGTCCTCTCTTTTGCCTTCTTGCTCTCTTGCTTTTTTCTTTCTTCTCTCTCTCTCCTTTTCTTCTCCTCTCCTTCATCTCCTTTCTTTCTCTCTCCGTGATTGGCCTATTTTCTCTTTCCTGTAATAAAACATCACATTTATACATTTCCTCCTTTTAAACTAACACGTCGTGCAGCCATAGGCCCACACCTCCCTCCATCTGGTTGTTTCTAGTGCTACCTGGCCTGGTTATATCTGACTGAAGGCTATACTTACTGTGATCCTGGTTGTATCAGAACTCCTCAGAGTCAACTTGTCTTTTAAACCTGTGATTCTGGGATCTTGTGATCCTGTGACCCTGGGCCCATTAGAGTGTCTGGGAATGGAGCTTTCTCTGGATGTTGTGGTACTGGATGCTGAGCTGGCGCCCAAGGTCTGCTCAGGGCACTGGCCCAGACAGACTGGAAAGAACCCATGCTGCTGGACTAGCAGAGTTCCTGTGTGCCTGGGTCCCACTGGTCCCACTTATTCCTGGTGTTGGGACAGATGTTGTATCTTCCTCACCTCTGATCCTATGATCTTGGACATGTTAGAATGCCTGGGAATGGAGCTTCCTCTGGCTGTTGTGGGACTGGCTGCAGTGTTTGCACCCAAGATCTCATGCTTAGACTTTTAAATTAACTTTTCCATTAGCTTACAAAATAACAGGCTTCACTGAATTGATTTTGTTAACAGGTACCCAATAGCACTTTTCTTCTATTCTCCCCATCATTGCTTTGTTTTGTAAATTATTTCAAAGTCTCAAATTAAAGAAAAATATGCATAATACTTTCTTTGTTCTTTAAAATAATCTTTTTGATTTTCATAGATTATAATGAATTGTGTCATTTTCTCCTTCTCTTTTCTGTCTCCAAACTCTCCTATGCCTCCTTCTTTTTACTTTTTTATCAAATAAAACTATCGATGTTTACATTGCTGACACTATAGTTACCCTGATAATCTTTCTTTTTTAATTAATTAGTCTATTAATTAAGTTATTTATTTTGTATCACAGTTACAATTTCTCCTCCCACCTCTCCTCCTAGTTCTGCCTCTCATCCCTTTCTTCTATCCCAAATCCCCTTCTCTTCAGAGAATGGGAGGCCCTCCATGAATATCTACCTTCCTTGGCATGTCAAATTTCAGTAGGACTAAGCACATCTTCTTCTATTGAGCCTATACAAAGCATCCCAGTTAGGGAAATAGATGCAAAGGCAGGCAACAGAGTCAGAGACAGTCCCTGCTCAGGTTGTTAGTGGTCCCACATAAAGATCAAGCTGCATATCTGTTACATATGTGTAAGGGGCATAGATTTACCCATGCATGCTTTTTTTTTGTTGGTGTTTCAGTCTCTGTGACCTTCTATATGTCCAGGTTAGTTGATTCTATAGGTTTTCTTGTAGTGTTCTTAACCACTCTGGCTCCTTTAATTCTCTTTCCAGGATAACCATGCTACAATCCATAGACTCAAAGAAGCTAAGTAATAAGGAAGACCTAAGGGAGGATACTTGAATTTCACAGAGAAAGGGACATAAAATAGACATCTTGGTGGATATAGAGATAGAACTGGGTGGCAATGATGGTGGGGAGGGAAAAATGAGGCATCAAGTATGCAGTATGAGGAGACTGGAGTGAGAACTAGGAGAGAGAACTGGAATTAGTAAGAAACTAAAGATAAAGGAAACTCCTAGGAACATGTGAGAGTGACCCTAGCTAAGAGTCCTAGCAATAGACGGTATGAAATGGCCACCTCCTGTAACCGCGCAAGACTTCCAATGGAAGAACATGGACATCAACTCATTCACAAAACCTTTGACCTACAATTTATCCTACCTACAAGAGCTACAGGCATAAAGATAGAGCAGAATTTGAAGAAATGACCAATAAATTACTGGCCTAAATTGAGACCAATACCATAAGAAAGAGTTCACCCTTGACACTATTAATTATATTCTACTATACGTCCAGATAGGGCCTTATGGTAACTGTCCTCTGTTAGGCTTCACCCAACAGCTGATTGAAACAAAGGCAGAGATCCATAGCCATAT
Source organism: Montemys delectorum (assembly GCA_019843815.1). Classification (NCBI taxonomy): domain Eukaryota; kingdom Metazoa; phylum Chordata; class Mammalia; order Rodentia; family Muridae; genus Montemys; species Montemys delectorum. The sequence continues at coordinate 72,221 of JADRCD010225983.1, forward strand.
ATGTAGAGGAACTTAGGGAGCAATATGCCCCATGTTCTTTTTCAAATGTACAGATCCTCAATATATAAGGACAGCCTGCTAAATATGTACAGCATTATTTGTATGTCTGTTTCCAGGAATGAGCATTTAGCATTGAATAGCCAATCTGTGTTCTATTCCCTAGGGAAAACTGTTTCTGTATCTCTCAGCATTTCTAAGTTGCTAGTCATTTTTAATGATTCTTTCTTACGATATTTTCATAATTTTTTGTTTACCTTATTGTCATTGTAAATGACATTACCCATTTCATTATACTGTAGAATAAATATTACAGTGTTTCATTCTGCCTTTAACTATCAGCATTAATACCAAGGTTGACACTAGCCCAAACATAGAAGCATTATTAAATTAAAGTTTTTAATTTGATCTGTTATATTGATGGAGAAAAGCAACTATTTTATTTTTATCATTTCGAGTTCACATTCCAAATTGACTCTAATATCCAAATAGTAATTTATTATCAATATGTGATTAATCTTTTAAACAAAAATCATATTATCTGTTTTTTAAATATAAACATGTACAGTTACTTATAAATTTGAAGGAATTGTGAATAGACCAATGGATAATGTATTTTAATGTATTCCCATGCCCTTTGGGTTGTCTACATATCCATACCACCCAGAAAGAATGCTCATCATTCATCATCTGTCAAGTGGTTGCTACTTTTCACCAGTAAGGATTTTTGGCATCATAATCCAGTTTTGCTTCTATGCATACAGCTCATATCATAGTTTTCATGTTGTTCTTTTTTAAATTTTAATTTGTGTGTGTATGTGTGTATTTGTATTTGTGTGTGTGTGTGTGTGTGTGTGTGTGTGTGTGTATGTGTGTGTGTGTGTATGATAGAAGTAAAGGCATGTGAATTTGGGGGATTTAAATCCAGTTGCCTTGCTTTCACAGCAAATATTCCTACCCAATGTGCTACCTTCCCAAAATAATAACCAAATGTTTTAAAAGAAGTTCAGATAATAGGCTTATTGTGTCGTGTAACATGCAGTTAATTTCAAAAGAATATTATTATTTCATGAATAATAAGTACTTTTAAACACTAATTAAGTTAGTGAAATTAATGCAGTTGTGTTCCAATCAAAATATATTTATACCTGCACATGACAAGATGGTCTACTCATATGCAGTGGCTTGCTAATCTTTGACTTGAAATTTTCTAAAAGAATACTGCAGTCTATTACCAAAAAAAAAAAAAAAAAAATTAAAGATTGAACTCAACATACAATTAATTATTCCATCCCTATACAGTGACAATGTTAATTGGATTAATAACAATCATTATTAACTCTTAATAAGAGTGAATAATTAAATACACAATTTTAAAATCCGTATCTTCTTCTCTTCTACTTCACATAATTCCACATCTCATTCGCACCTAATACAAAGGTAGAAAAAAATCTTTCTACTTAACATGCAAGCAAATCTTTAAAAAAACAAAATTATTTGGATTTATTGCTTTCCTTTAGATAGTAAGTTGATCAAAGTCAACAACCAGAGATAACAACTAAAAGAAACATAGTAATTTCATTTCCTGTATAAATAATGCATAATATATAGACTATTGAATTCTGTCTTCATGCAATCATTAGAATGCAATTGGTCACAGAGAGCTATCTCTTAAAGCACTTGGCTCATAAATCCTGTAATATATGTATATATAAAAAATCCATTTCTCCATGTCTGCTCTATACATTTCTAAAGACTTAAATTCTATGGAGAAAGCCGAGGCTGAAAAAAAAGAAAATAAAAAGCAGGATGCAGTTATGATGTTCTTGAAAAGAAATTCTATTTTAGTGCTCAAATGTATTCCAGAAAGTTCTGCAGATTTAATGAAGTAGCATAAGCACAGGCATATGTAATAAGCACTTGACCACACCCCAGGAATATCAACATCCATGTTATTGAATGAAAATTATACTGGTGACTGTCTTGGGACGTGTATGATTGATATTATTGTAGAAAGAATAACAATTAATTCTTGGGGAAGTCCTCATTACAAAAGACACTCAGATTAAACTGAACACTTCTGCCAAAGAATTATATGTACATCTCATAGGATGGTTGAATCAGAAAATTCGGGTTTACCAACAGAAGATAGGCTCAAGAAGCCATTTTTCTATAATGCTTATTAAACTACAGTTCTGGTATTAGCTAAAAACTATTAAGTGTCTATCAGAGCTGATAATTCCTTCTTCATTAACAAATATCAGAAATAGAGGCCCAACCTATTACGGTGGAAAGTAAGAAGTTACATTTGAGTTAACTTGAAACAAGCGATTTTACTATTTGGTGAACCATTACTTAACTGACTGACATAGATAATCCTAAAGAAAGCTGCTGACCCTTTGTACAATTGTTAAAAGCTGTGAGAAGAAAACAGATTTTGTTCATAATGCCTAAAACCAACAAACAATTTTCTTTCTACCCAATACACAAAATCAAATTTGTACCTGTACAAAGTTCTTCAGTTTACACAGAAGATTCAACTAATGACAATATAATTCAAGTGATATCATGAAATTTAAGTCTCCAGCCATTCTGGCAAGTTTCATTGTGTGATCTGAAAATTAAACATGGGTATCATCAACTCATGACAATGACTCAGTGTGTCTTTCACTCTAGTGTGTTCCTTCAAGAAGAGGAGAAGATGATAGTTGTATTTCTGTTATAAACATTTACCACAAATTCTAAAATACCCATGATTGAATTTTCTTAAACCATCTGCATGCATCACCACACCTCCAGTAAGATAAGGAGCAATTTCTGAATCTTGTGTATGAATGGGTATTGACTTCCAAAATATAATCTTCACTTGATATCGCCAAGTATGAAAATGTTGAGCATATTAAAATACATCATTTATACATTCTGTTAAGTTACAATGAAATGTTTCCAGCCACACTGGAATCATTTACTCCATATGAAGAAGTTTAAATAATATGATTATTAAATACCTTTTATCACACATTTTCTTTACTTAACAACACTTCTTTCACAAACATTGCTACTCCTAAATAGTGCAATTCATTGCACTTGAAACATGACATACTAATTACACATTGCATGATTTTGTGACATTTTCCCATTAGTTAAGTGAACAATTTTAGCATAAACTGATATTCTGAAGGCATCTGGTAAAACAAATATATTTTAACCTCAGAGTTAGATGGGAATACAAAAATATCTTATTTTCCAACATTGTTATATATTGTATGAAACCATGATAAGAATTAATATGATAGAAGTATTTGAGCACAGATATAAAATGGTAGCTAGGGTATCAGTACAGAGTAATAACATATTGAGTGATAGATCATTGCTATATGAATACTTGGCAGAGCCATGTAGATAAACAAAAATCTGACAAAAATAAAAGCATTTTAACTATAAATGCATGTGTTTGTATGATATATAATTATTGTGATGATATTGAGTAGATATCAAACCATCACATACATGTTTTATTGTAATAGAAGAAACAATGGAAAATAAGAGAATATAATGATAGAAAATTAAAGATATTGAGTTCATTTCTTCTTTTTTCTTTTCTTTTTTTTTTAAATACAGAAAGCACAATTTCTAAGGCATTAATATTTTTGGAATGGAGAGACAAATTAGGCTGACTTGCTTAAAGAGAAAATCAACTAAAAGCAAGCTTGTAACAACAGAATAGTTTGGAGATGTGAAAACTGATGACTGCTCAATAAATGGTGCTAATAATTTCTGATAACAGAAGAATTTTCTGAAACCTTATATAGGGAGTAATAGCACAAGACACTACCCTAATGCTAGCTAGCCTAATACCCTTAAAACATTGATACAGAATATTTTAGATGCAGATTAATAGATATAGCTAAGTACATGTTTGCTACACAGAATATATGCTGATTAAATATTGTTCTAGACCGTAAGAAGTGAATTTCATTGGGAGGCAAAAGAAGAATATATTTATAAGATATTTTGTCTAAAATGAGAGAAAAAAATTAGCTAGTGTTAAAATCATGAGGAAGTGATGATTACTGGTGCCTAAGTTTGTAATCATATGTACTTTGTGATGGGGTTTATGTGAACTTAGACGAGTATTTTCAGAACATTTTTGCATTGTACAACTGGAACAACACACATATTAATTCAGAAATACTGTGGTAACTTTCACAGGGCCTCTATGTTGTTGTTCTAGATGGGGTCCCAGCACTGAAAAGAGAAGTATACAAAAGTCCCATCCCTAACCCAGAAGCTGCCTCCACTAGCAAAGGAAAAATTAGGATTTTTAAAATGGAGTGTCTCTCCTAGGATACAAAACACAACTAATGTCAGTCCCTATCCCCAGCATAGATGGCGAACAGGAAACAAAATCAGTGGCATCTTTTGCGACTCTTTGTCTCAAAATGATTGTTTATTTGTTCTTTCCTTTCTTTTCTTTTAAAAGATGTATTTACTTATTTTATGTGAGTACACAGTCACTCTCTTCAGACACAGCAGAAGAAAGAGGACATTGGAACCCATTACAGATGGTAGTGAGCCACCATGTGGTTGTTGGAAATTGAACTCAGGACCTCTGGAAGAGCAGTCAGTACTCTTTACCACAGAACCATTTCTCCAGTGGTTTTGTTTTGTTAGGGTATTGTTTTGTTTGTTTGTTTGCTTGCTTGCTTGCTTGCTTGGTTCTGTTTTTGTTTTTTACTTGTTTCTTTTACCTCATATGTCATTTGCATATGTATTAAGGCTTCCAGGTTTATGTATTAATGATTTCTGTGTGGATGAGCTTGCATGTCTCTGCATCTATGTGCATTTCTTCTGCTTTTTCTTTTGATCTTTTTTTTCCTTTTTGTTCATTTTGTCCTAGTTTAGTGTATTTGTTTTATATAGATTCTTCTTTTGATTTTTTTCCCCACTAAGAATAAAGAGTAAAGGTGTTGATGGTGTAGATTTCAGAGGAAAGGTGGAGAAATTTTTGAATAAGATGGGGGAGGGAAATGTGTAATCAAACTATATTGACTGAAAAATATATTTTAATAAAAGAAAAATAGAGAAAGGAGAGCATTTTTTATTAAAAATTAATTAAATCATAAATTATAGAGAATGAAAAATCTGGTGTATTTTGTGTCTCACTTGTAAAGTGTCAATCATAAAGCAAATATAAAAGGTTAACAACCCTGTTCTGGGCTACCTTGGGCACGAACTCAACAACCAGTCCGACAGCCCACAGAGCTTGGTTACACCAGGATCTCAGGGTCACAGAGGCAGTTTGACACCCAGGAACTCTGACACACTCAGAATCTCAGGATCACAGGATCACAGAACCACAGGAACACAGAGATAACTGGACTCTGAGGAATTCTGCCTCAACAAGGATTACAAGAAGGACAGGCTCCAGTCAGATATAGCAAAGGCAGGGAAAACTAGAGATAATCAGATGGTGGGAGGCAAGCATAAGAACAGAAGCAATAGAGACCAAGGTTGCTTGGCATCATCAGAACCCAATTCTAGCACTATAACAAGTCCTGGACACTCCATCACACCAGAAAAGCAAAATTCGGATCTAAAGTCACTTTTCATGATGATGATATAGGACTTTAAGAAGTACATAAATAACTCCCTTAAAGAAATACAGGAGAACACAGGTAAACAACTAGAAGCGCTTAAAGAGTAAGCACAAATATTCCTGAGAGAATTGTAAGAAAATACAATCAAACAGACAAAGAGAATTGAAGAAAACTGCCCAATATATAAAAATGGAAATAGAAGCAATAAAGAAATCACAAAGAGAGACAACTCTGGAGATAGAAAGTCTAGGAAAGTGATCAGGAGTCATAGATGCAAGCATCACCAAAAGAATACAAGAAATAGAAGACAGAATCTCAGAGACAGAAGATACCTTAGAAAATATTGACACAACAGTCAAAGAAAATGCAAAATGTGAAAAGCTCCTAACTTAAAACATCCAGGGAATTCAGGACACATTGAGAAGACCAAACTTAAGGATGATAGGTATAGAAGAGAGTGAAAACTTCCAATTTAAAAGGCCAGTAAATATCTTCAACAAACTTATAGAAGAAAACTTCCCTAACCTAAAGAGAGAAATGCCCATGAACATATAAGAATCCTACAGAACTCCAAATAGACTGGACTAGACAAGAAATTCCCCCTATCACATAATAATCAAAACACCAAATGCATTAAATAAAGAAAGTATATTAAAAGTAGCAAGGGGAAAAATCAAGTAACGTATAAAGGCAGACCTATCAGAATTACACTAGACTTCTCACCAGAGACTATGAAAGCTAGAAGATCCTGGGCAGATGTCATACAGACTCTAAGAGAACACAAATGCCAGCCTAGGCTACTATACCCAGTAAAACTCTCAATTACCATAGTTGAGGAAAACAAGATATTCTACTACAAAACCAAATTTATACAATATTTTTCCACAAATCCAGCCCTAAAAAGGATAATAAACAGAAAACACCAGCACAAGGAGAGAAACTACACCCTAGAAAAAACAAGAAAATAATCTTTCAAAAAATCCAAAAGAAGATAGCCTCACAAACATAATCCCACCTCTAACAACAAAATAACTTGGAATAACAATCACTTTTCCTTAATATCTCGTAACATCAGTGGACTCATTTCCCTGATAAAAACACATAGACTAACAGACTCGATACATAAACAGGACTCAGCATTTGTTGCACACAGGAAACACGCCTAAGTGACAAAGACAGATAGTACCTCAGAGTAAAAGGTTGGAATACAGTTATCCAAGCAAATGGTCCCAAGAAATAAGCCTGAGAGGCTATTCTAATATCAAATAAAATTGACTTTCAACCTAAAGTTATCAAAAAGGATAATGAAGAACACTTCATACAGATCAAAGGAAAAATCTACCAAGATGAACTCTCAATTCTGAACATCTATGCTCCAAATGGAAGGGCACCCACATCAATAAAAAAGCTTTACTAAAGCTCAAAGCACATAGAGCATCCCACAAAATAATAGTGGGAGACTTTAACTCCCCACTCTCTGCAATGGACAGATTATGGAAACAGAAACTAAACAGAGACACAGTGAAACTCACAGAAGTTACAAACGAAATGGATCTAACAGATATTTATAGAACATTTCATCCTAAAGCAAAATAATATATTTTCTTCTCACCTTGTCATGGTACTTTCTCCAAAATTGAATACATAATTGATCACAAAATAAGCCTGAACACACACAAGATTAAAAGAATACCATGCACCATATCACATCACCATGGACTAAGGCTGGTCTTAAATTCCAACAAAAACAGAGGAAAACACACATACACATGGAAACTGATCAATACTCTACTCAATGGTAACTTGTTCAAGGAAGAAATAAAGAAAAAAATTGAAAGACTTTTTACAATTTAATGAAAATGAAGACATATCATACCAAAACTTATGGGACACGATGAAAGCAGTAGTGAGAGGAAACTCATAGCTCTAACTGCCTCCAAAAAGAAACTGGAAAGAGCTTACACTAGCAGCTTGATAGAAGACCTGAAAGCTTTAGAACAAAAATAAGCAAATACACCCAAGAGCAGTAGACATCAGGAAATAGTCAAACTCATGATTGAATCAACCACATAGAAACAAAAAGAACTGTACAAAGAATCAACAAAACCAGAAAGTGGTTCTTTGAGAAAATCAAAAAGATAGATAAACCCTTAGCAAGAGTACAAAGAGACAGTATCCAAATTAATCAAATCAGAAATGAAAGGAGACATAACAATGGAAACCATGGAAATTCAAAGAATCATCATATCATACTACAAAAGTTTATATTCAACTAAATTGGAAAATCTGGGTGAAATGGACAATTTTCTAGACACATACAAGGTGCCAAATTTAAAACAGGATCAGATAAATCATGTAAACAGTTCCATAACCCCTAAAGAAATAGAAGCTGTCATCAATAGTCTCCCAACCAACAAAAAAAAAAAAAAAAAAAAAAAAAAGCCCAGGACCAGATAGGTTGAGTGGAGAATTCTTTAAAGAAGAATTAATACCAATATTCTTCAAACTATTCCACAAAATAGAAACAGAAGGTACACTACTCAATTCATTCTATGAAGCCACATTTACTCTTATTCCTAAACCACACAAAGACCAAAAAAGGAAAGAGAACTTTAGACCAATCTCCCTTATAAACATTGATGCAAAAATAATCAATAAAGAGGGAAGAGGCTTGAACTTATGGGCACAGGGGAAAATTTTCAGAACAGAATATCAGTGGCTTGTGCTGTAAGACTAGAATAGATAAATGGAACCTCATAAAATTGCAAAGCTTCTGTAAGGCAAAGGACACTGTCAATAAGACCAAAAGACAACCAACAGATTGGAAAATATCTTTACCAATCCTACATCTGTTAGAGGGCTAATATCCAATATATACAATGAACTAAAGAAGTTAGACTCTAGAGAACCAAATAATGCTATTTAAAAATGGGGTACAGAGCTAAACAAAGAATTTTCAAGTGAGGAATATTGAATGGCCAAGAAGCATCTAAAGAAATGTTCGACATCTTTAGTCATCAGGGAAATGCAAATCAAAACAACCCTGAGATTTCACCTCATACCAGTCAGAATGGCTAAGATCAAAACCTCAGGTGACAGCAGATGCTGGCCAGGATGTGAAGAAAGAAGAGCACTTATTCATTTCTGGTGGGAATGCAAGCTGGTACAACCCCTCTGAAAAGTAGTTTGGCGTTTTCTCAGAAAATTGGACACAGTACTACCTGAGGACCCAGCTGTACCACTCCTGGGCAAATACCCAGAAGATGCCACAACATATAATAAGGACACATGTACCACTATGTTCATAGCAGCCTTATTTATGATAACCAGGAGCTGGAAAGAACCAAGATGTCCTTCAACAGAGGAATGGATACAGAAAATGTGGTATCGTTACACAATGGAGTACTGCTCAGCTATTAAAAACAATGAATTTATGAAATTCTTAGGCAAATGGATAGAACTAGAAAATATCATCCTGAATGAGGTAACCCAATCTGAAAAAGAAAACACATGGTATGCACTCACTGATAGGAAGATATTAGCCCAAAAGCTCCAAATTACCAATATACAATTCACAGACCACATGAAGCTCAATAAGTGCTGTTCCAATAAGGTGGTGGAGGGGGCCTGGGTTGTGGCCCAGGCCCGACCTGCTGTGGCTCTCTCTCCCTGGGTGGCTGCGGGCCTTGATGGTGAGGCCCAGGTCTCTCTCTCTCTCCTCCCGGGGCTTGGCCTGTTTGCTGCATGGCGCCTTAATTAAAAAGGAGGCAATGTATGAATGAGTTATTTTATTGTAAGAAGGGGAAATATGCTAGTTGAGTGGAGAGAAGGAAAGGAGAGGAAGGAGAGAGAGAGAGAGAGAGAGAGAGAGAGAGAGAGAGAGAGAGAGAGAGAGAGAGAGAAAGAGAAAGAAGAAGAGGGAGAAAGAGAAGAGAACAAAGAGCAAAGAGGAGAGAGAGAGCAAAGAGGGGAGAGAGAGAGCAAAGAGGGGAGAGAGAGAGCAAAGAGAAGGGAAGCAAGCAAGAGCGAGAGGAGGGAATAAGAGAGGGGAAGCAAGAGAGAGAGGGGAGGGAAGAAGAGAGTGAGGAAGCAAAAGAGAGAGGAGGGGGCAAAACCACCCCTTTTTATTGTATGGGGCGTGGCATGCCTGGCTTGTGGTCAGATGACTGTGTGTAAGGTCCAGCTAGAATGCTGGGAGTTGGAGGCAGTGTCTGCCTGATAGAGCACACATCTCCTGCAGGGGCAGCTGTGAGGGGTCTGGGCTGAAATCTGAGCCATGGTCTCAGGAGTGATTCACTGAACACCTTCCGTCCCTTTGAGCAAATGCTCAGTAGGTCTCCGGGGTTCTAAGTGGCTCTGCTCTACTGGACTCTGGCTGTCAGAACTGCCCCACAAATAAGAAGGGAGATCAAAGTATGGGTGCTTTGCTCCTTCTTAGAAGGAGAACAAAATACTCACAGGAGCAAATATGGAGATAAAGTGTAGAGCAGAGACTAAAGAAAAGGCCATCCAGAGACTGGGGATTCATCTCATAGACAGTTACCAAACCCAGAAACTATTGTGGATGACAAGAAGTGCATGCTGAAAAGGGTCTGATATGGCTGTCTCCTGAGAGGCCCTGCCAGAGCCTTACAAATATAGAGTTGGATATTAGCAGCCAACCATTGGACTGAGTACAGGGTCCTTAATAGAGGACTTAGAAAAGGGGCTGATACAGTTGAATGGTTTTGCAACCCCATGGAAAGAACAATAATATCAACCAACTAGACTCCCCAGAACTACCCCAGGACTAAGCCATGAACAAAGGAGTACACATGGCTCCAGCTGTATATGTAGCAGAGGATGGCCTTGTCACCCACCAATGGAAGAAGAAGTCCTTGGTTCTATGAAGGCTTGATAGATACCCCAGTGTAGGGGAATCAAAGGTGGGGTGGTGGGAGTGGGTGGGTGGGTGGAGGAACACCCTAATAAAAGCAGGGGTTGGGAGGATGTGATAGGGTGTTTCCAGGAGGGAAGGAAACCAGGAAAGGGGATAACATTTGAAATATAAATAAAGAAAATATCCAATAATAAAACTGTTAACAACCCTAAATATAATGAAATGTCTTTCAAATCAAAGAAGCAAAGTTTGATTTGCTAGGAAAGAAATTTACCTGCACCTGAGATCTTATTTAATAAGTTGACATGCTTTATCCAACATTGGACAAAATTGTATGATACATAATGTAGTAATAGAATGGCTCTGTAGTCAAGAATATGTGCTTCTTTTGTAAAGAACAAAAGTTTGGTCTCAGCATCTACTCTAGGTATCTTATAACACTTTGTATCTACAGCTCCAGAGTATGTGATGCCCTCTTCTGGCCTCTGCAGACACATGAACTCACAAGCACATACCTATATACAGAACCACATATACATATAATTGTTTTTAAAAGTTCTAAGTGCTTAAAACAGAAATAAGAGATGTAAACAATAAGTAGCAAGCAAAAATACTAAATAAACAGTTGCATGGCAATGAAATCTAAAGATTTGAACTACCAACTATATCCTAAGTCTCTAGTGATTCAGAATACAAGATTCTAAAATTTTCCATATAGGAAATATGATAGAAAATAGTATGAATTAGATAAGATTTCTACTGTAGTTGAGGCAGAACCATTTATGTAATTTAGTCACGCTTCTAATATGAAACACTGAGTGATTGTAGTTTACAAACTACAAAAAACAAAAATAAAAACAAAAACAGTAGAATGATGTAAGTTAGGTGAGGTTTTGCTCTCAAATTAGTTTGTGTTCAGTAATTGTCTTCCTAAATTTTTTGAAACTCAAAAGATAAATCAAGATTTTTTTTAACCTATATGTTTTTAAAAATGTCTACATATCATTCTTTGTAAAACACAAATCTATTTGTAAAATATAAGTAGATAAAGAATAAAACATAGTACAGTTGGGAAAAATGAATAGGTTTTCTTAGCCATTTTCAGAAACACTTGCTTGGTTATAAATATCACAGGAGAAAAAATGCAAAATAAGACAGAAAATGGCTACGGTTTTACAACCTTCATGCTGAAGAAACCTAGAGCTGGGCAGCTGGCGTGAAAATGAATAAATAAATAAATATGCAAATCTGAATGTGTGAAAGTACATTTTTACAATGGTTTAATAAAATCAATTTATAATAAAAAGAAATGTTTAATTAAATTACATGTTAATGTAATAACCTTATAATGAGAGTCACCGTAATGAAAATATTGAGAATATTTTATTAACTGCCAAAAATCTCAACACATTTTTCTCTACTTAATGACTTTCGAGATGCTATACTGTGGCTAATGCACTTAACTTTGCAGTTCCAGTAGGCTTAAAATTTGAACATTGTCAAGAAAGATTATTTTTTAAGACTTACCAAGGTCCAAATTCTAGAATTTGAGCCTGAAATTTCTGGAATTATTTGTATATCAATGATTTTCTATATCTGCAGGCTTGAACCCTGGTCTACTATTGTGATATTTAATATTGGCTATCAACTTGAAGCAATCTAGAACCAAGAAGACAAATCTCTGGGCCTGCCTGTGAAGTGCTATCTTGATTAGGCTGACAGAGGTAGGATGATCGACCATGAATGTGGGCAGCTCCATTCCCTGGGCTTGGTTCCTAGAGAACATAGAAGGTCAAAGCAAGTTGAGCATGAGCATTCATTCATCTCTCTTAGTTTCTGGACTGTGGATGGGATGTAAGCAACTATCTCCATTCCTGCCTCTGTGACTTCTGCATGACAATATTGTAAGATAAAAACAAACTCTACATTGCCAACATGGGTTTGTCAGGACATTTTATCATAGCAATAGGAAAAGTAATTACAATGTAAAATTGATATGAAGATTAGGACCATTGTTGCAGTAAATATTACTATTTGTTCTTTGGCCTTTGGTATTGCTTTGTGGAAGATGAAAAGTTTGGAAATTTGAACTAGAAATGCCCTTGAATGTTTCAAGCAGAAATTAATGCACTATCCTTGACAGAGCTTAGATGATAAGAATGTGGACAGAACTGCAGAGAATGGAAGCCCAGCTCAGAAAATGTCAATGGAGAGCACTGACTCTATCAGGAGCTGAGCTAGGGGCAATCCAGGTTACATTCTGAAAAATAATCTGGTTTCATTTTGCCCATATTCTGAAAACTGTTAAGACTAAACTTCAAACCAATGACCTGGTTTGACAAAGGAAATTCAAAGCAGGACAAGAGTCAGTCTCTTTTATGAGCTACTTTTCAGTGCTCTAATTTAGATTTACAATGAGGGTGTCAAAAGATAAGAACACTGTAAAAATCAGAGTAGAAATCTTTGGGAAGTTTAAAATTGCATGCAAAGAGAATTAAGGGGGAAAAAGCATCTGCAATTGTTAAAAAGAAACCTGGTGCTTTTCAGTGGGAGCACCATCAAAAGAACCTACTCATAGAAATAACTTCTTAAAATGGCTGCCCAGGAAAAGGAAGCTGCAGATGTTGCCACCAAAGTGTACAGAAGCCTTTATAACAGTGGCTCAATGGGACTAGGCCCCATATGAAGATGGAAATCAAATCTCATGGTATCATACACACACAGCACTGATTTGTAGGCATTAGAGGAATAAGAATAAATGAGTCATAGAGTCTTGCTTCATGGATTCAGAGAGCCATTGGAGCCAGACAATGAATGCCAGCATCAGAGTAGCTCCATGGAGAACTTAAGAGACCATTGAGTGAAGCTATGAAGGTGAAGCAGTAGAGAACCCTGGATGTTGGAGATGCTAGTACTGAGGGATATCCACTGATAGTTATAGGTCCATGGTAGAACTTTCCAAAGATATCAGCTATGTATACTTATGCTATAGGGAGCAGAGATGAGACAGAGGTTAACTTAGCCATTGAGTTCAGATAATTCTATTATGAGATCCAGATGCCAATATGGAGCAGCAGAATGAGGGTTTTTCCCTCCTGCATTTTAGTCTTGCATTGTCAAACCGTTCTTTGCTATACTCTGAATCTTTCCATTCAAAATGGGGGCATTTACTCACTGCCTTCATATATTGGAAACACTCTTTTGAAGTTACAGAGGCTCATAGTTAAGAAATTACTTGAGTCATAGAAGAGATCCTGAACTTTTAAACAGTTTTTGAATAGTTTTAGATTAAGGAGACTTAAGTCTGGAAACTGTTGCTGAGGAGGTCTGGAAACTGCTGCTGACCTACATTCTTTGTCTCAGGCCAGGTGGCTAGGCAGCTTCTGAGGCCTGGACTTGTCTGGACTTGCCCAGTTCTTGGAAACAGATTTAGGCCCAGTCTCCTGAACTGTCAATTTAAAGCCTGTCATGGAGTCAGCCTGTCTGTCTCAAGATGCAGATACAGAAGTCCTGAGAGTCTGGACCCAGGTCTCTCAGCAGGAAGGCTGGTAGCATCTCTTGCAAAGACTGGGAGGAAAGTGATGGTATATATTACTGAGAACATGGGGAGCTTGGCCTTCCTCCTCTTCTTCTACCTTATACTTCATCCTTTTACATGTGTTGTTGTAACCGTCAGAATTTTATTTTAAAAATAAAGTATATTTATGAAGGGATGGAGACTGTGATTAGTGTACACTACATGAGTAAATACTATGGAAATTATCATCGCCAATCCTACTCCAATTAAGAAGAGTAAGAGGAAATAGATGGCCATAGCCAGGTTCACATAAAAGTAAAAGGGCCAATGTTAAAAAGGAAACTATCACTAACTTTATTTTCTTATGGTAACAGCTGAAATAATAATAACAGAAATGCATCTTTGCATCTTTTTTTTTAATTAGATGTTTTCTTATTTACAATATCTCCTTTCCCAGGTGCCCCTCCAAAAAAAGAAAGAAAGAAAAAGAAAAGAAAAGAAGAAAAAAATAAAAAATAAAAAATAAACCACTAAAACTAAAACAACCCCTGTTCCCTCCTCCTTCCTCCTGTTCACCATCCCATGCCCTCCTGCTTACTGGCCCTGGAATTCCCCTACACTGGGGCATAGAACTTTCACAGGGCCAAGGTCCTCTCCTCTCATTGATGACTGGCTTGGCCATCCTCTGCTATACACATGTTGCTGGAGGCATGAGTCCCCCTATGTGTACTGTTTGGTTGGAATTTTAGTCCCTGGGAGCTCTGAGGGTACTAGTTAGTTCATATTCTTGTCCCTCCTAAGGGGCTGCAAACCATTCAGCTCCTTGGGTCCTTTCTCTAACTCCTTCATTGGGGACCCTGTACTCAGTCCAATGGATGGCTGTGAGCCTCTACTTCTGTATTAGCCGGGTACTGTCAGAGCCTCTCAGGAGACAGCTATCTCAAGCTCCTGTCGTCCAGCACTTGTTGGCATCCACAATTTACTTTCTACCTTCTTCTACACCTAGGAGGAGGCAGGACCAGCCAGGAGGCACAGGCCTCAGGAGCAGCATTTTGCTTCTTAATAAATTACCTTCATTTATTTTATATCATATTGATACCTCCAAACATAATTGACAATCATATTCATCATGAAGCAGATACTCTTAGCAAAATGGATTGCAAACTCTTTCATGACAGGATTTATGTTTTATTTGGAAATACACATGATAAATAAACACACTGGACAGTTTTCTGGAAAGTAGCAAGTACTTAGGAGGAAAGGAAACATGGTTGTTGTGGCTAGACAATGTGGAGTGCTACAGACACTGGGATGGGCTCACAGTGAGCCTGCAGGGCATCATGCTGATGCTAGCTTTCTGTCTGAATGAACTGGGTGATATTGGGTTGTTAACAAGATGCGTTACAGCATCTTCATTAAGCATTACTAAATGATTACTGTGGCATGAAATCATAGAATGAAAGAAAATCATTTTCAACCTCCATGTTTTTCTTTCTTTTAACAGCCTAGGGGAATCACATTGTTTATGTTGTTAAGCAGAAAATGATGGACTAGGTGAGCAGGCTAAATTTCCAATCCTCAGAATCAAAGAATAACTTCAAATATGAGACTATTAGGTGAGGCAATCAATTAGAAAAACGTCACAGAGGCATCAAGGAATTGTGTGAGGAGATAGAACTTGTGTGGAGAGAGTCCACTTTCTGCTTATTTCTGCTAAAGAGCCCTTCTTTGTAGTCATCTCTTAGCCCCATGTCCCTTGTCACCCTGAGGGCTGCTGTTATGAGAAGCTAGAATGCATCAGACTTCAGAAACATTCTGTGAACAGGCCACTTCATAAGCATGCCATGCCCTGCCTCATGACTCAGCCCAGCCCACTCCATTTACTGCAGTTCTCATTGCTATGAAGTTTCTAAACTGCTCTTTCAAAGGCTTTGCTCTCATTTCCAAAAGTACTCCGGAGTATGTACTGTATTGTGATATCTTCACAGGCATCTTCAGTGTTGAAGAGTTCTGATGAGGTGTGGTGAGGAAAAAGTGAGCAGTTGAGTGTCTGCTCATCAAGAGGAGGCCAGAAAGATTCAACCTACTGGCCCATTGATTGTCTATCTTGAAGAAGAATAAAGAGAAATTTCTTCTATTCTGTTCCAGAAATACTAGTGTATAGTATTTTCTTATAGCAACCGAAGGTAACTGTTCCGAGAGATTAAAAATAGCAATTTTGTCAGCAAATACATTTAGTGCACAGGATGAGCAAGTGATTGAAGAAGGGGTATTGGCCGGCCCTCACTATAGAAAGATAAGTAGTTGTTAGATCAGGAAATAATATGCCAGCCTAAATGGTCTAGACTTGAACAAATTTAAGAACATACTCAATAACATGCAGCTTATAAGGGAACAGGTTTAGGTGCTCTTAAAAATCTTATGTCTACCCGACTCCCCCAGGCCTGCCTGACTCCTCTGCAATGGGGTCAAATTAAATAGTGAGAATTTAAGAGGTAATTCAGATTAAGGAGAATATAAGGAGGGAGACTCAATATAGGATTCTTTCTCCCTAGCAACAGAAAGAGATTTATAGGCTGTGTATGACCCATGAACTCTAAGGATATAAAGGAGGGTGCTCACAGGATTGGGTGAGTCCTCACCAGCTGCTTACAGCCTGGGCTTACACTTTGCCTCTCCACAACTATGTTGTCTAAGCTACCCAGTACAGGCTTTTCTGTCATAGCAGCATGAGCTAAGACAAACTATTTCTGGAAATGCTATAAAAAAGTACACATATTTTAGATAACACATTTCTGCATGAATTATGCCTCAGTATAAGTGACAATAAATTCCAGTGGAACTTAAACCTGAGTGAGAAGCTTACACTCTCATTGACTTATGAATTAAGTATAATCTCTTCGAGTTTTAATTTTGTCTGTTCTAAGTCTAATTCTTGTCATATCATTGTTATTATTTCCATGGCAACTAGAAAAGGAATATGTCTAGCATGTAGTAGTTAATAGTTGATGGAGTTACAAAATAGATACACTCAAGCAAGGGGAAAACAGTGGGATCATTAGGTCTACCTTTTCTGTTTTTTACAGAAATCAAAGTCAGGGTCTATGCAGGCCAAAGGTAGAGTGGCATTCAGGACAGTGTCAGGACAGGACAGTGATTAGTACTCAAAGCCAATCTTTCACCATCATTGCCAGCCTAACCAGAAAACAATAGCTGTGCAAATACACATAGCACTGCATTTTAGGCTATGACAACCAGGAACTGATCATTCTGCTTGTCTTTGTTTTACAAATGGATGGATTGAGGAGCAGATGTTAGATTAGTGAGATAAACATCACAGATCACCCTTCAGTATATGTATATAACTACGTAAAATATTTAGCTATGTATTTGCATGCAGAGAGAGAGAGAGAGAGAGAGAGAGAGAGAGAGAGAGAGAGACAGAGACAGAGACAGAGACAGAGAGACAGAGACAGAGAGACAGAGACAGAGAGAGAGAGAAACTACCACTGGAATTGGTTGACTCATAGTTAATGAGCACATTGTTTTATGTCCAGTGTTATACTATGTGCAGAGTTTTCTGAAAAGACAGCAAGAGAGGCCAACACTAAAAAGCAAACTATCCTTCAGTCTTGTCAGAAGCAACCCAGGAAAAGAAAGCAAGTAAAGGTCTACTTGTTTCTTGTAGATGATTTTAAAAATAGAAAAGTTTTTTGGGCAGTGGTGGCGCACACATTTAATCCCAGCCCTTGGGAGGCAGAGGCAGGTGGATTTCTGAGTTCAATGTCAGCCTGGTCTACAGAGTGAGTTCCAGGACAGCCAAGGCTACACAGAGAAACCCTGTCTCAAAAAAAAAAAAAAAAAAAAAA
>JADRCD010225984.1:8835-34996 GCA_019843815.1 Montemys delectorum
CATTTACAGACTTGTGGCCATTTCTGCAGGAAGAAGAAGACCAATCAAAGGAAGTACTGGGGGGTGCTCACCTGATCTCTGCTCTCAGAAGGGAACGTGGAAGAGAAATGGGCAATTGGAAAGAAATTTATTCCTTCATCTCTGTCTCTTCAATCTGAAAACACTATGGAGCAGGGAAGGGAGATCCATAGATACTCACAACAGCGTTTGTGTAAATAATAAAATTGCAATGGCATTCCTTGGTATTATTGTAGATGAAAGTTGCGAAAAGAAGTTGTGCAGAAATCTCAGCAGTGATTGCATGCTTTGCTTCTCCTGCCGTGCCATGAAGAACATTCTGTGAGTCCCAAACAGAAAGATTGTCTTCCCTGCTGCTACTTCTGCTGCTGCTGCCATTGCTGAGAATTCTGACTGTTGGACAAATGGAGAGTCAGTGTCAAGAGAGTGAGCACCCAAATGAGGCTGCATCAGAACACAAATACTTGACGTGTATTTTATTACATTCTTATATTGAGATTTTCTTCATTTTTATTTTTCATGGATGAGTGTTTTGCCTGGAGATGTGTCTATACATCCTGTGTTTGCAGGAATCTTGGAGTCCAGGAGAAGGCATTGGATGCTCTAGAACTGGATTTACAAATGGCTGTGTGCCACCCTGTGAGTACTGGGAACTGAAGCTGGCATCTCTGGAAAACCTAGTGTGTCCTTACTTGCTAAGCCAGTTTCTCAGCTCCAACTTGAAGGTTTTAAGCAAATGTAGCATCATGAGAAGTAGAAAGGAAGCAGCAGAGAAGAACCATGGAAGACTTAGTTCAAGCATGATAGAATTTACATTGTCCTAAAATAGCCATTGCTAGGGTGAACTTGAATGGTGATTGCCACACTTTTGTAGGAATCAGGACGATGACCAGCTGTGTCAACATTGCCTATTCAAGGGAAGGGATGTGGCAAAGAGCCCAGGGAATAGGAGAGAGCGAAGGAAAGTTGTACTTCTGGAGAATTACTTCTGGAGACCATAAGTCAGTTATGAGTTTGGGTTCAGGGAAGACATGAGAATTTCTGACAGAACCCTGAGACCTCAGTGTAGAATGGAGAAGGATAGGAGCCTGTTTAGAGAACAAAGAAGAGATGACAAAGTCAGCAAGTCTGTGGGTGAGAATGCAGAGATTGGTGTGAGCATAAGGCCAGGCAAAGTGCTTTCCTCACAAGTTGGAAAGTATTAAAAAAAAATATTGGGACTCAGGCTTAGAAAGCTATCTGGATTCTGTTGAGTTCAGAATTCAGTATAGTGAGTTAGGACTTACAGACTCATGAGGAGTACATGACAAGGAGCTGTATGGGTTTCTCAGACTCCTAGAAAAGCTGAAAATAGTTCCCTGGGAAGTTAAAACGGTGTGGCCTGAGGAAAGGGGCAAGTTCTTTGGATGACAGTGAACTTTAAAGAGAAAATCATATGCTTTGCAGACCTTTTGACAGTCAAGTTTGGTGATTTAATTTTTATTTCCTCTTTGGAAAATGAATTCCATTTCAACTCAACAGACTTCAGTTCTTATTGAATATTAAAGCAGTGCATCAAACCAATCCACACTCATTATGATTGACTTCTCTCTTTTCATTGTATACTGAGGACCCAGTAAGTGCTGCATAACATTTCAAGAATGAACTTGACATGAATTCTTGGGAGAATGGACTGAGTAATTGTATTACTTATGACATAACTGCTTACTGCTAATGGAGAGACAGATATTTCAATTGCTGCAGAAATATAAAGAAGGCAATAACTAACATTTTGTTTCCTTTCTAAATGTGTAAGAAGGCTTTATTCACCACATGGATTGGTTTTCAGACAACTTATCTACTAAAATGCAGGATAGAGACTTATTTTTAAGAATTGTCTATATATAACCCCCAAATCAAATTTTTCTCCTGTAAAATCACAGGCACAATAAATAATCTCTGGATTATATAAAAATTACCATAGTATTTGTCTATTTTAATAAGGCACAGAATTTCCTGCTTGAGTATTAAGCAACACAGAATATATCAGATTTTAGCTGTATGAACTTCTCCTTCTCAAATCAATTAGATGAGTGGTAAAACAGGACATAACAGATACATTTCTTAAATACCATTGTGATGAATATGGAAAGGATTAGGTAAGGATAAACTTAGTGATTATGAATATTAGAACTCTAGAAGACATTTTAACCCCATTGTATTGAATCTCACTAAAATAGAATAATTGTCAAAAGATCTAGTTTCCATGGTGATACATCTTTTAAGAGTAGGCAACTAAAATCACTCAATTGTAATACCAGAAAATATCGACTATAATTTACATGATTTTTCTTTTCTTTTTCAGCATTAGCTTTTTAATTATGTAAGAATAGTATAAAATCAAGTTTTAGGTGCTAGAACCAAATGATAAAGAAGGACTGCATTATGAACCATTCATTACAGATTGAAAGAAGCAAATATTTCTGTAAAATTGTTTTCCTGTTGTATAAATATAACACAATATGAGCATTTGAGAACTAGGAAAGACAGTTACTATGGAAAAATATTATTCCTGTAAGTATGCTATATACACACACATATATATACATAAACTTACACAAATTTAAGTGCATTCAAATACATATTTACATGTAAAAACATACAGATATATATGTACATACACATACAAATTTATACAAAAACACATGCAAAGACTTGTATGCACACACATAGACACTATACAAAAAACATATCCACACATAAATACATAATACACACATTTACATAGACACATCACACATATACACATAGATATGCAAATTCATACAAATACACATGTAGATGTAAACAGACATATACATGCATATACTCACTGCACTAATATATAAATAAAACAACATTGGTAATACACATATACACACACATACATATAAATACACACATGATAGCGAATGTATACATGTGCATGCAGTTTTACACATACTCATATACCTACAGACACTTACATGCACACATATACTTATTCATTTACACACACAAAACATATTCAGATACATGCACAAATATGCACATACACAGTTATGCATAATCATACACACACATATACAGATACACAAGTACACAAATTGAAACATGCATACACATATATATTTGCATACACATGCACACTTATGCACATGCATATAAAAATACACTGGTACACACACACACACACACACACACACACACACACACATACACACACATACACAACTCAAACACTGAACAGAAAGCATTTAGCCCAATGCTTATCCAAGAAAAAGCTTTTGTGTGCTTTAATAGTTGTCTAAAAGTCAGTACCTGTTTCCTGACTTTCTTTCCTTTAGTTCTTCCTTCTTTGACTTTTAACATGCCTCTATGTACAACTTGCTTTGTAACAGACTATGTTGTATCTTGTGGTGGTCTGGATAAGAATAGCCCTCATAGGCTTAGACAGAGTTAGGACACCTTTCACTCTCTACCAGAGCTAAGATTCTCTCCTCGAGTTCTTTTTATCTGCACCCCCATTGTACTGGCCTAGAACTCACTATCTAGATCAGGTGGAGATCTATCCACTTCTGCTTTCCAAGTACTGGGAGTGTCATTAGATTTTAAGATGTGCTTGAGAAAACCTGGGGTGTTGGTTTATGTCTACATGAGTCGATATTGTCACTTCTTGTGAACCAAAATGGAATCTTCTAATAATTTCTTCAAGGAAGGCACTGTCATCTGTAAGCTTGGGTGCAAAGTTTTGTGTTGTCAAAACATACATCAATTCAACTTAACGTACATTACAACTTTGAGCTAATAGATATAAATGTGCTCATTCAAATGTGCAGTGGAGAGTAAGGGGGTTGGATAGATGTTCACACTGCTAAAACAGTTTGACAACTACTTGGTGGTTGGAGATTGACAGAGAAAATGACAATCAGTGGCATGCCTTTGAAGGCAGAATGTTACAAGCAGTTGCAGTGTTACAACCACAGATGAAGAAGAATGTTGTCCTTGCTTCCCGAACCTGCTAAATGCTCCTGAGTAATTCAGCCTTTAAAGGAATCAGTCATCTGAATAAGTTCCCATTCTCTCTTCCCAGTTTCATCTGGGTTGAGATGGGATGGGCATTTTAGAGTGTTTGGGGACTGTTTTTGGGAGAAAGGTTTGGACTAGACTAGATTGATGGTATTTTGAGTTTTGTCTCTTGGAGGAAGACTGCTAATAAAAACACCAAGTGGGTAAGGAGAAATACAAAAGAGAAGGCTAGTACGAAGGAAAATGGCCAATCCAGGAGCAAATGGGAGACCCCCAGGGGCAAACAATGCCATTTGACATTGTTAAAGACTTATTCTTTGTTGTTGTTGTTTGAATATCATTGCTCCCAAGAAAACTGCAAAGACGAACTCAGCATGAGTCTCAGCAAGATTTGTGACCAGCAGCTCTATGGATGCACCTAGAATAGAAGGACAACTGCAGCTTCTTAAGGACATTTCCTTCTGAAGAACATAGGATTTCAAGAATCACAACACAAGTACAACAAAGTATTAGCACTATTGTAAGATAAAATTTTCCTATGGGTTTAAACATATTCTGAGGTGAACCAATTATTTAAATTTAAACCAAGAACAAGGTTTTTTTTAAAAAAGAAAATAATGAAAGGTAGAAAGGTGATATATGTTTGAAATAACTTTAATGTAGATTTTATTATAAATTTGGAAAATTAAGATGAAGTAGAATTGTGAATTACTTGTGGATTGAAATGATATCTTTATCAAGCATTCAATGAGCAAAAATTATCTAGAAAAATCATGATCACAATGGTTTAGATATTGACTATTAGTGTATGTTAAAATATTTATTTTTTAGTACAATGCAATTAGACATTTAATTTTACCAATAACTAATAAGCCAGCTTGAGGCAAATATCTGGCACACACATATGCATGTGTACATATGTACACTAAATTTCTCTTATGCAAGGATTGTTGTCAACAAAGCTGTAGTCATAGCACTCTTTTTCTTTTTAGCCTTTCGATGAGCAGCTAACACATTGAATGGGAAAGGTGCTTGATCCATTTTTAGTCTGTTCAAACTAAATTCTGAAGGTTTGTGTGACTTCCCCGAGGCTGAGACCTGCGAACGCCAAGTGCTGAGTTTTCTTAGAAATGAATGCGCTGTTGGTGAGCCTCACACACATTGTTATTGTGGTGGTTCAGTAGGCTGAAAAGACACTTTTCAAAATTCTGTTTTCTGGGATGAAGAGCACTCATTCTAACACATGTTTTTACTTTGTAGTAGCTGCTCCTTAGGACAGCACAGATTCTCTACAAGGCAGGTGGGGTCGCAGAGGGTTTGATCTTCTTGTCTGTTCGTAGAAGCCAGATTGATCTTTCTATTCTTAAATCTTTGTATTTTTTTGAGATTACAATATCATAGTCTTTTTTCATTAATTGTTGTTACATACATATTTGTATACACCTATATATTCCTAATTACAACCCGCTCAGCCCATATGTTGTTTCTTGTATGTATGTTTCCAGAGCTGGCCATTTGGTAATAGATAACCTATTGGTGTACTCATCCCTGGAGAGTTCTAACATCCTTAACATCCATCTGTTGCGTATAGTTCTTTGTGTATAGTTGAAGCCACATGATCTTTCTTCATTCAACTGTGGCATGACCACTGGTGTCAGTTTTGTTCTGCTCACTGTGGGCAGACATGTTGGTAAGAGTTTTTTTGTGTGCAGATTCTGATGTTACAAGGAGACACACTCTCACAGAAAACTCCCTGACGATGCCAATGTGAAGATGTCTCTTCTCGCCACAATACTACATATTTGGAATTGTTTTCATTCCCTAGAAAATAGTGGTTGTTTGAGGATAGTTATTAACTTTTTTTTTGTCTACTGGTGTAGAAAGAATGCCAATTTTAATTAGATAATATAAGGAAAGCCATGTACACAGGAGATATGTACCAAATGCATTCAGAATCACAGGTATAGATGTCTGTGTATCATATATATATATATATATATATATATATATATAATAATATATAAATTTTCTATATGTGTTTCTATTAATCTATCTCTGGAGTTACTTCTAAGCCTTAAAGCAGGCTAACCTGGGGCCATCACCAGGTTCAAGGCTATCACAGCCATATATATATGTATATATATGATTTTATGAGTATGAAGTTTTTAAATGTTTTATATATATATTCTTTCATTTCTATAGAATATATATATATATACATATATATATATACTTTAATTTCTAGTTTTGAGGTTAGCATTTTCTTGGAGAAGAGTAAACCAAAATGTCCATTAGATTGTGCATTCTACCCTTGAGAACTAAGGACAAGCAATTAAAGAATATATTCTGCCACAGAGCCTTGAAGCTATAAATTATCGCTTAAGGGTGTTTTGACAACTCATTTGCTTCCTAGGATTTTGAAGCTGAACTACTTTTTATGTTAACCATTCATTCTATAACACATGTAGCCTTTGGTTAAAATTGTGTTTTCAGACAGAGAGTGTACATTCCAGAATAGCAGGGTGCCACAAATCTTCAAGGCTAAGCTGAACTTCTGGGAATAAATATGTTCGTTAATGGAAAAAAGTTTTCCTTTATGCAGCCCTGGACAAGTCAGTTTATGCTCTCCTCATATTTATTTCCTTCTTTGTTATTTTTGAGTTTTTAACTTTTTGCTGATATTATATATATATATGTATATATATATATACATATGATATATACATAATACATATATATATACATATATGCAACAAAATTTAAAAAAATCATACTCCTAAACACACATATATGTATGTGTGTGTGTGTGTGTGTGTGTGTGTGTGTGTGTGTGTGTTTATGACAGCCTTGGAGCTGGGGATAGCCCCAGATTAGCCTGTTGTAAGGCTTACAAGTAATGTTATTTATGCTAGAGAGAAGCTTTTTTGAAAAATTTAGACATTTTTCTCCAAGTTAAATTTATGTCACTTTTTAAGATGAGTATGTATATTCTTGTACATTCTAGAAAAATACAGTACCACCACTGTGCTATATTCTCCAGCCCCATTTTGTTTTGTTTCCGTTTGTTTTTAGAATGGATCTCATTCTATAATCCATGCTGACTTTTCAGGATCTCTAAGAAATCTTCCTGTTAGCTTTCTTTTGATCTTTTTCTTTTCCTTTTTTTTTCTGTTATATTAAATATTTTCTTTATTTACATTTCAAATGTTATCCCCTTTCTGGATCTCCTCTCCAGAAATCCCCTATCCCATTTCCCCTCCCTGTGCCTCAATGAGGGCGCTCACCTACCCACCTACCTACTCCTGCATTCCTACCCTGGTATACCCCTACACTGGGGCATCCAACCCCCACAGGACCAAGGGCTGCTCCTCCCACTTATGTCCAACAAGGCCATCCTCTGCCACATACTCACAGGAGCCATGGGTCCCTCAATGGGTACTCTTTGGTTGGTGGTCCAATCTTGAGGAGCTCTGCAGATCTGATCAGTTGATACTGTTGTTCCTCCCACGGGGTTGCAAACCCTCTCAGCGCCTTCAATCCCTTCTCCAACTCCTCCATCGGGGATCCTGCACTCAGTCCAATGGTTGGCTGCAAGTGTCTACCTCTGTATTTGTCAGGCTCAAGTAGAGCCTCTCAGGAGACAGTGATATCAGGCTCCTGTCAGCAAGCATTTCCAGGCATCCACAATAATGTTTGAGTTTGGCGACTATATTTGGGATGTAGGTAGAGCAGTCACTGGATGGCCTTTCCTACAGTCTCTGCTCCACACTTTATCTCCATATTTCCTCCTGTGTGTATTTTGTTCCTCCTCCTAAGAAGCACTGAAGCATCCACACTTTGGTCTTCCTTCTTGGGCTTCATATGGTTTGTGACTTGTATCTTGAGCATTCCCGAGCTTTGGGGCTAATATACACCCATCAGTGCATACCATGTGTGTTCTTTGGGACTGGATTACCTCACTCAGGATGACACTCTCAAGTTCCATACATTTGCTTGTGAATTTCATGAAGTCATCATTTTTAGTAGCTGAGTAGTATTCCATTGTGTAGATGTACCACCTTTTCTGTATCCATTCCTCTGTTGAAGGATATCTGGGTTGTTTCCAGTTTCTGGCTATTATAAATATGGCTGCTATGAACATATTGGAGGATGTACCCTTATTACATATTGGAGCATCTTCTGGGTATATTCCCAGGAGTAGTATAGCTGGGTCCTCAGGTAGTACTATGCCCAGTTTTCTGAGGAACTGTCAGACTGATTTCCAGAGTAGCTGTACCATCTTGCAATCCCACCAGCAACAGAGGAGTGTTCCTCTTTCAACACATCTGTTGTCACCTGAGTTTTTGATCTTAGCCATTCTGACTGGTTTGAGGTGGAATCTCATGGTCATTTTGATTTACATTTCCCTGATGACTAAGGATGTTGAACATCTCTTTAGGTGCTTCTCAGCCATTGAAGTTTCCTCAGTTGAGAATTCTCTGATTAGCTTTTGATCCTTTTTAAACTTGTAATTGAGGATCCTTTCACCTTTTCCTGAATGCTCTTTGCAATTGCCGATTAAGAGTGAGTTCTGTGATTTCTTGAGACAATTTCTGAAATCCTATCAGTTACATTTCTCCACATGTTTTTCCCTGTGCTACATGTTTTACTGGGAATCATTTCAGTTGTAGAGTAGTCCTTGGACCTGGTAATGGCCCCAGGTTAACCTTTTTTTAAGGGTAGAAATGTTATTATTTAGGCTAGAGATAACCCTTTGGGAAAAAGATACTTTTCTCCAAGTTAAATTTATGTCATTTTAAATACTAATAATAGATTGGACATCTCATATAATCTATCTTAACAGTTTTTTAAAATTACTTTAATAAACTGTAACTGCTGGCTTTTCCACCCACACCCCAGTTCTGGATATAATGACTCGGAGGCTTCATTACATATTAATAAATGTCTACACAATAAGCTTGGTCTTGCTCCCTGACTAGCTCATAACTTAATTAACTCATCTATTCTATGTATCCTTAGAGTTAGGGATGAAATTCTTTCTGTACCTGACTCTATCCCAGAGTTTCTTCCTTCCAGAACTCCCACTTTCTATTTCCTGCTTCAGCTAATTGGCCATTCAGATTTTTATTGATAGATGATGCTTCCATATAGTATACAAGAGATTTTCCCTACAATTCCCCCTCTTAGTCTAATAAAAAGCTCTTTATCTTTCAACAATTAATTATAAACCATAATAACAATTATGAAAACTATCAGGTTAGATTACATTCACAATGTTCAGTCCTTATGTATTTGACAGTCTTGGAGAAAGTATTCTACTATCTATCCTATCTTGGTGAGTTTAGAGTTCTGTATCTAAATCAATTCCTGTCATAACTTGCATTAACAACCAAAAACATCTCCTTAGACCCTAAAACGTTTTCTCAAAGTCCAAAGCATCAGAGACCTGAGGAGCAATAATTACAATTACAACCTGAGCGTGCAGGAAGTATTCTCAAGCAGCATCCAAGGTTCTAGAAATGAGAAGGATAGTTGGTTGCCTGGCAAGTCCCTCAAAGTTTCTTTTTTGCCTTAGGGGCATCATGCTTGTCCTCTGGACCAGAATATCTGAAAGACTTTTCTGTGAATCAGGGAATACGAAGGACTGCTTACCCTGTCTTGGCAAAGCTCAGCAGTTGATCTCCCTGCCTATTGTTTGTCCAGTTTGGACAGCTTACTGCCAGCAGTTGAAGCAAGGGCAGTTTCCTGCCCATTGACTAGCTTGCCACATATGAAGCAAACTCAGTGAAAATGTTCCTTGTTCTTAATCATCTTCTTTGAATCAGAATGGGATGCTGCTGTGAGCAGACATCTTTCATTGTCAAAAAAGCCTTTTGTTAATAAAGTACCATTTTCTATGGATCTCGTAGGTTGTTAAAAGACCATTTATTTATCTATGAGATACCTGAATAGGCAAACATTGTTTATTTCTAGCTATTTACTATCTGTTCAAACTAGGAAGCATATTTATATAATTAATTAAGCTAGTACCTAACATGAATGTAAGTTTAGTTGTCTGACTACAAACTTGCATTTCTAATTATCCTACAAGTTTGTAATAGCATGTTTTAAAAGGACAGAACCTATTACTGCATTTTAAATAATTACAGAAGTACAATACCTTAAAAAGAGTTGACATGTAGTATGTTTTAACAAAATATAATCCTATTCTGTATCAATATACAAAGTCTTTACCAATGTAAAAAAAAAAAAAATCTGTCTTGTTATTGTTGTTTGGTCTAAAAGTAGATTCACTAATCTAACTTTTTATTCTGTTATTCCTATATGGTCCCTTTTTTCTTTCATGTCTGCAGCCAAGACCTTTAGGGGAACTTCCCTTGTCAAATCTTATTTTTATCAATTTAGAAAGAAGCCGCAATTTTTCTTTTGCTGTGACAGAGCCTCTTCCCAGCCTCATCCCTCTATTTTGAAACTGAGACATCCAGGTTGATTTAGTTCAGCAGATTTTTCCATTATCCAATGTCTCTCAGCAGGTGTTGTTTTTTGTTTATTGGCATTGACCAATTTGAAAGTTAATAAGACAATATGTGATCTATCTTTGGGTTTTTTGTTACCTCATTTTGTTTGGTAAGCATCTCCTTTAAAATATGATTAGCTCTCTCTATACCTGCTTGTCCTGTAGAATGGTGTCTTCAGAACTTAAGTAAAAAAATAATTGGAATTCTGAATATGTATCTATAGTATGGTATATCAACATGTTCACACATCTTAATTTTCCAAACTCTACAAAATGAAACACATATCTATTGTATGACATAGTTCTAAGGTAACACCAAACATAATCTGTACTCTTATTTCAATATATTGTATCTCTTTGGGTTGATATAATTCCTCAAACCATTGTAGATTTTTCTTATCTGGAACTATTTGCTGTTCTAGATTGACTTCTTTTGAAACATCTTTATTCTAATTTCTCTTAAAGACAATATATAAAATTGTAATTGTTGCAATTGTAACTGTAACTTGTATGATGATAAGTAAAACAAAATTATATGGGATCCAGATACACAATGTCATCTCACTTTACATTCACAGAAAATATATTTCTTTTTAATCACTAACCCTTTCCTTAATGACTTCACTTTCTTATTTTCAAAGTAAGGGATTCTTCCTATGATTTTTTTTATAGCCAGTTTAATTTCTCTTTTTATTTTTTCTGAGTGAAGTAGTATTAAGGGGCATGCTGTTGATGTTTATTCTGGGGCTGTTGGACCAAAGTAAATCAAGAACCCACTTGTTTTCCTGTGCACTTAGAAGTCATTCATGTACCCTCATATTCTGCCACATGAACAACATGCTATGATGTTGGAATGTATCTCTGTAGTAATCAATTTATAGCAGGATGTGCTTCTGGCAATTGTAGATAAATATTTTACAGTTTGTCTACATTTACAAGATAAAGTGCCAGGGAGAGTGGAGAAATTAGTAGCAGAACATTGTTTTTATCAACACTGTCCACATGACAGACTTGCCTGGCTTGAGTGCATCTATGCTGTGAGTCAACTGCCTTGTGTATTTTGGAATATTTGACTAAGAGCAGCAATGCATGATTGAAAGGCTGTCAGTATGAAAGTGAGCAGAGCTCGGTTCTATGCTATGTTCATGGTGAGAATTTTAGCAGTACACTTGTTCTCTATGGATCTCAGTTGGCTTGTATGTGACATGAGAAATTGAGACAAGAACCTTTAAAGGAGTAATACCAAGGAATGTATTGGCTTTACAAGTCAATAGCTTAGATTTTTTGTAGTAATCATGCATACTTTCGATTTTGTGTCTGTCTAACTGTGGAGATATCTGGGATTATTGATAGGTTTCTATAATGCTTTTTCATCATCATGAAAGCTGAGATCTAGACAAAATGTGACAAGTTCAGATGTCTGGATTATGTACTAGCTACAAAGATGAGTACAGAAAAAGAGAGTATGAAACCTGGTAACCAAGTTAGCATGTGCTCTTTCTGAGGGAACACCTGTTGACTCCACAGATCAATGTCAGATCTTCTAACCTTCAAGGGAAAGGTATATAAATGACCATTTTTATGAACTCTCCAATTGCTAAATGTTCACAACCAATACAATGTGTATTAAATTATATATTCAGTAATTGGAAACACGTGCACTAGACACTAGTTTGGATTTTTGCTTCATTTCAGTAGTTTTTAAACATTTTCTCATAATCACTATGCATTCCCCCATTGTATTTAGTAATCCCATGATTCTTTGTGTTTATATATGAAACACTTTTCTAAAGCAGAATACATAATGCAAAATAAGTTTCTGTTTTAATCTATATAGCAGATTTTGTTGATGCAAAACACAGCCCCCACATAAAAGATAATAAAAAAAATTTATTCTGAGCCAAATACAAGTGACTATATTATGGGACATGGGTTCAGGGTGCTTCAAATAACGTGCTCTAATGTGGAAGTAGCTGAACAAACATTTTTAGTGACATAACAGAAGAAAGTTATTAGTCAAAGCATTTTCTAAATATGTTGATGGTTCTACAAGTGAGTGAGCTACAACAAAAAATGGGAAAAACTATACTCCATAAATCTCTAATGCTACCTGAGCTTAGCTTTTGGGTTATTAAGAGTAATTGGCCTGCTAAAAATAACATTTTAAAACTTTTACCTGGCATGTTAGGTATAGAGGTAGGCAGTGTTTGTCTATGGGACTAAAGAGAGCCCAAGATAATTTGATTCTGGATTTGCAATGTTGTATTGTTTCCTTTCCCATGTTTCATCAGTTCATTGCCTTCTACAGCTTTCTCTCTCTTCTCAGGATAGATTTCTATTAGTCAGTTTTGCAGGTATGGCATTGTCTGGGCAGTTCTGTTCATAGGTTTCCGGTTGGTCAAATATCACATTTTATGTACACATAGGCCAAGTCTTTTAAGTCTGGTAGTTATGGGAAGGCTCATTCATGGGATCATTGAAAAATGAAGGTAGTGTGAGCCAGAAACAGTCTTAGGGGGAAGTATAGTTGCTAAAACCATTAAGAAGGCTTTCCAGACCCTATGAATGTCTGTAGTCATGACGGTCTAGACATGATGTTCTCTCTGTTTCTGCCTGTGCATCTGTCTTAACATCAACGTGCCACTGACAGTAGTAAGATTATACCATAAGTTCAAATAACCAAGAATACAGAATATTTCTACAAGTAAAGCGAGTAGATGAAAGAAACAAGTGTTTTTCTTTTAACTCACACCAAAAATTCATACTCTTTAAGCAAGCCAACTATACATATAGTTTCTCCCATGTCTAGTTGTTCATATTTTGTGAACTATGTTATGTGATGTTTGCTCTATTTGCAATGATTTATTATTTTTCTTTTTCACAGCGTCATCCATGAGTCCTGAATCTGTATTATTTCTCCCTTCCTTTCTGTCCGCCCCATATTCAATGTTTTCTTCTTACTATTCTGTTTCTATCACATACACATGTGTATAGAACCTACTAAGTCAACTGATGTTTTTTTATACTAGATTATTTTTTGGCTATATTGATTTTTTACAGCTATATCCCCAGACAGAGTTTGGACAACTTTAAATTTAGAAAAGACTTCTGTTTTATGTCTAAATCATTGCAACATGGTTTCAGCTGGTACTTCTATTTGTCTTATTATTTGGATACTATACCAAATTATAGTTTAGACAAGTAAAAAGCATAGTCACATTTCAGAGGAAATCAGACAACATTTCTGGGTCATTTCAAACTCTTCCCTCCAAACTTTCCTTTCCCCCATGCATCAAACACTAATGGTTGACACAGAAACAAGCAGAATCATAAGAAGTTAGGATTCCATCTATGCTGTGGGTATAGCAAAATCCAATCACATGTTTCATAATCACAAAGAGAAATGGAATTCTGGGAAGAACATTTTCATCATGTTGTCATCTACTTCTCTTTTGTGAAGGATAGTGGCGACTAGTACTCTTCCAGTTCTGGCTAAATAAAAATAAGGGTGCCCCCTGACCTACTTTTAGAAGTTTTAATTTTTTTACAGGATTATTTTCTAATTATGTATGCTTTTATAGGGCCACGTGCACAGGAATGGAATCAGCAAGCAAAGAGAGATGAATGGCCGCAGCATTCAGCTGGGTTTCTCATTTTCATACATTCTGATGCCCAAGTCCCCGAATGGGGTACCACACACATTCAGAGTGTGTTTTTACCTCAGTTGACATAATCTGGATAATTCTTCACAGGCAATCACACTGACTTTTCTCTTGGTGATTCACGGTCGTGTCTACTTGTTAAGTAATGCTAATCATCAAAATAGTGCAAGATAAGTTAGCTCTGTACTTTCAAAATCCCAACTTCTCACAGTCTTGAATTTCTAATCAGTCCAGCAATCTCTTGAATCTTTAGCTGATGTGCAGTTTTTCCCCCTAGGAAAATTATTTATTCTACTGAGCATTTTTAATCTAATATTAAATTTCTCTCAAAAGGACTGTTCATATACTTATTAAATAATTTCTACAAATCACCAATATATTATTGTCTACATTATTTTTTGTGAAAACAAACCTAGATGGCAGTATTGCTAAACATGAATGGGACTAGGCATATAAGTATGTCATCATTTCAAAAATAAAAAAACAATTATTATAAAATATACATATACAACATTTTTCTGAATTCCTGCCTAGAATCTAGACTTCTAAAATATTTTGCAGTCAACTTCTTTTAGCTTATAATCTTAAGGAATATTTCATACCTGCTCTGAAAATACTGCTTTATGAATTATTTGCAAAAACACTGCCTGTAGACCTGAACTACCACCAGCATGAAACAGAAATGGGTTTGACCATGTAGCCATGATAACAAAATAAGCAAAATAGCACAGTGGTTTTTAGGTTTATAATAATATTAACAGTCTGTTATTACTGTCCAATAGAAGGGAGGCAGTACAAGATAACACCCAGTTGAGATTCTATCTACCACCACTCTCTATTACCTCCCAACTTCATATTGTTATAGAAGATAATGATATAGACAGGATGGAGATGCTTAACTTAAGTCAGAACACCATGATACAGCTTTCATGAGGTCACTAGGTATGGTAGGACTTTTCAGTGATGCAGCTCTGGTTCGGTCACTGATGTTCCAGTGTGTATCTGCTCACCCATGGTCCTAGAGTTGAGCACAACAAACTCATTTGTTCACCAAGCTGGACTTGTATAGAATTTATTTCTTTTGTGTGTCACTGGTGCCAAACATGAGTTAAGAAAGTATTTATTAGTATCTTTGCAGGAAATTAAGTAATACAACATAAGAAACTGTGAAATCTATGTAATCCAGATAACCAATAAGCTTAGAAGGGATAGTTCTAAGGAGACAGAGCTAAAAGAAAGAAATAGGAAAATATTTGATAATACATGGGAACATATAACTGGAGCATGATGCCTCTTTTTAATAAAGAAGATCATTTCATCAAAACAGGTAGCTCGTGTAGGTATTTATTCAAATGGTCTATGGAGATGAGCATCTCAGTTTCCAAGTGTTGTTTCATGACAAATAAATGTGGATTTCATCAGAAAGTAAATATAGGTGTCTTTATGTGTTGGTTCGGTTCATACAATTTATAATTTATCAGATATGGAATATGGAAATGATAAATGTTCTCTGCATAATGCCACATTCATTTCTAAAGTTTCTTTCCTATTAATATATTTTATTATTGATACATCTGCATATGATAATAGCTTCCAGATATCACAAAAAGATGTGAAAACTTCATAATAAACTAATTTACAGTTCATGAAATTTACTATTAGGTAAATAATAGTAAAATAAATCATTAAACTTTTATATCAATTAACATATCTAAAATTGAATAATTTATGCAACATCAAATGATGTGTTTTATGTTTTTTGCTATATGTATAGTAATATCCTAAAATTATACATATATACACACATATATACACATATATATATATATATATATATATATATATATTCTCAGTGAGTTATAAAATATGAAGACTGTATTATTTGTGGTGTTTTTAATAGAAATGGCCCCAATAGGCTCATATATTTAAATGCTTGGTCGTTAGGGAGTGGCTCTACCAGACAGAGATTAGGAGGTGTGGCCTTATTGGAGTAGTTATAGCTTTGTTGAAGAAAATGTGTCCTTGGGAGTGGGCTTTGGGGTTTTGGTGCTCAAGCCAGGCCCAGTGTCGTTCTCTCTTACTGCTGTCTGTGGATCTGGATGTAGAATACCCAAGCTTTTCCTCCAGCACCATGTCTGCCTGCATGCTGCCATGCTCCCCACGATGATGATAATGGACTGAACCTCTGAAACTGTCACAAGCCCCAGTTGAAAGCTTTTCTTAATAAGAGTTGCTATAGTCATGGTGTCTCTTCACAGCTATAGAAGAGTAATTTATGTAAAATTAATCATTTGTATCATTAAAAACAGAATTTGACACTGGCTAGCGACATATTTAACCTCATGTTTTATACCTAGTTTCTGATAAACTTGTTTCTCAGTTCTGACTTAAATTGAAGGAGTACACATTCTGAAGAAGCTATCTTCTTCCCAACTTCTTTTTACATTAACTTAACATGCACCTGGAGGCTCTAAATTTCTTTGACTAAATTTCCATAATTTTGACAGTAGAGTTAGGTAAAAAATACGGCCTTTAGTAGTGAGGTAGACATGTACCGGATTTATTGAGCCCTCGCCACTCAAAAGTCTTTTTCATATATTACTTTATTAATTCTCATTATTTGAGAATGTTTTATCCTTGCCATTTCATGAGTGCAGAAGCTGGAGTTAGTAACAGTTTTGCACAGTTGGTGGCATGGCCCATGTTTTAAACCACTGTGATATTATGTCTCTGTGTTTAACTTAACTGACATTTATGTGCCAGCTAGTAATCAGATCTGCAGAGCTCCTTGAGTCTGGCGAGGTGCCTTTCCATATGAATGTGTTTAATGTTTAGTTACTGCACATCAGTAAAGTTATATATCTTGTGTTGTGAAAATAAGGAAATATTTCTGTATAGTGTAAAAGATGGTTGTTGGCCAGGCTACCTCACCACCAGGCAGTTTATCTTAAGACCATCATGTGTTTTCTCTGATTCATTAGCTAAATGATGATTACCTTATACTTTGGTAGCAGAACTGTTGGAGTAGGCTGTGATCAGCTGGCAGGTAGCCACTCATTGTCTTCAAGGTTTGTGCTCATCCTTGAGTAATAGAGTTTAATGTGGTGCTTTCATCCTGTCTTGTGTGATGAACCAAAAGCACTTAGGGAGTGGTAGTTAGGGTGTAGCTAGAGTTCTCTGCTCTTGAAAGTGAACTTAGGAATGGAATCATCTCACTGAAAAGTCTTGACTCTTACATTTATTTGTGTGTGTGTGTGTGTGTGTGTGCACACGTGTGTGTGTGTGTGTGTATGTGTGCGCACGTGTGTGTGTGTGTGCGCGCACGTGTGTGTGTGCACACGTGTGTGTGTGTGTGTGTGTGTGTGTATGTGTGTGTGCGTGCACTTGCATACATGCACATCTAGAGATCACAGGGAAACTTTCAGGATTAGGTTCTGTCTTTACACCATTATTTGTCCCACAAGCTATATACTTGGATACTTATGTACTTAGTGCTTAAGAAAGTACCAAAGAGGTTGGGGAAGCAGAGACTGGAGAGATGGCTCACTCAATGAAGTGCTTATAACACAAGCATGATGTTTTGAGTACCACCTTTATCACTTACATGATCCACCAGTTGTGATGCTCTGCCTATGTAACCCTAGCAATGGGGATAAAGATATAGGAGAATCCCTGGAGTTCACTGGCCAGACAGCTAAATTTTTCTTAAGTCCTGCATCCCACCAAAAGACTTTACCACCATAAAACAAAGTGAATTTTTTTTGAGGGTGAATGACAAGCAAATTTTTCTCCTTATCTCAAAACAAATGAGCAAGACACACAGGGTACATGCAAACACACACACACACACACACACACACACACACACACACACACACTCACGTAAATAAAGTGATGGAGGATCAATTTGTCCTTCTCAACCAAGACTTTGCCTTGTCATTGGGGGAAATTGAAAGATCTGGTGATTCTTCTGATTGTGGCCTTGATCCTGGGTCCTTAACCAATGTCCCCAGACCTATGTTTCTCTTGAAAGATAAACTATCTTGATTAGGCTGGGGTTTTCTTCCTACAGTGAGTGATCTCTTGTCATTTTCCACGAGAACATGGAATTGAGAATATTGTACCTGTCACAAGATATTTGCAGAGCAGAATGTCAGTCACTACACAGAATAAAGTGAGCAATTTTTGAAATTAGATAAAATTCCCTGTTCCAAATTTTCATCCTGTCAGTCTGTGAGCTGCACAAACATTTAAAAGAACACACGGGTCTATCTTTGTGTCTACACAAATATAATAATACTTGCTGCTTCAAAATTTATGCTAATATACATGAGATTTTATATATCCATGTACTTGCAATAGATATATTTTAAGTAGATATATGGCAAGGCAGTAGGTATGTTTATCTATGTAATTTTAAAGGAGCATCAATAATTGATGTGCTTGGGAATGATTATGAAAAGCAAACAATTTTTATGAGTAAACTTGATGAATTGTGGACTTAGGCAAAGTTTAGCAGCCTTTGTGTGATAAGCATAGTAAATGCTATTTAAAGAGATAGAGAAAATTGATAAAAATGTAAATTGAATGCCATGATTAAAAACACAACAACAACAGATTAGTTGATTCTGTTGGTCTTCCTGTGCAGTTCCTATTCCCTTAGGGGGATGCTATCCTTCCTCTCATTCTTCCATAAAAGTCTCCAAGCTCCACCCAATGTTTGGCTGTGGGTGTCTGGATTTGTCTGAGTCAGCTGCTGGGTGGAGCCTCTCAGAGGGCAGTCATGCTAAACTCCTGTGTGCAAGTATAACAGAGTATCATTAATATTGTCAGGGATTGGTGCTTGCCCATAGGATTGGTCCCAAGTTGGGCTGGTCACTGGTTGGTTATTCCCTTAGTCTCTGCTCCATCCCCCATTCCTGCATTTATCACAGACAGTATAACTTTGGAGTCTAAAGGGTTTTTGTTTGTTTGTTTGTTTGTTTGTTTGTTTGGTGGGTTTATGTCCTTATTGATCCATTGGAGTTTCTGCCTGGCAACAGGAGGTAGACTTTTCAGGTTCTGTATTCCCAATGCAGTGAGTCACAGCAATGAGTCACCCCCATTGATTCTTGGGTGCCTCCCTTATCCCAGGTCTCTATCTCTTCCTGGAGATGCCCCCTACTTCACCACCCTGTCCTTTGCCGATGTGCATTTATTCTTATGGCCATCTGGCCATTCCTCCTGTCCCTAACCACACCTCATCCTGAACTTCCTATTGTCCCCATCCCCTCTACCATCCAGTTCCATCCCTCCATTTGTCTCTTCCATGGGAGGAAGGATTGCACCCCTAGGGGATAGGAATTCCACAGGAAGAAAAAAGAATCAAGTAATCTGGAACTCTGTGGATCTCAGAGACTGAACTGCCAACCAAAAACATAAACAAGATGGACCTAGGCCTCCCGCCACATATATGGCGGATGTGCAGCTTGGTCTCCATGTAGGTCCTGAACAGCTGGGGTGGGTGCTGTCCCAAAAGCTATTGCTTGTACTTGGGCTATGCTCTTCTAGCTGGGCTGCCTTATCTGGCCTCACTGGGAGAGGATGCACCTAGCCTCACAGAGACTTAATGTGCCACAGTAGGGAGCCACCCAGTGGGGGCTCTAACTGCTCAAAGGAGAAGGGGAGGACAGATGGGGAGGGATTATGGGAGTGGGAGACTGGGAGCATCAGTGAGCCGGATGAAAAGTAAATAAATAAAATATATAATAATAAATAAAAGTTAAATTTAAAAAGGAAGGATACCCACAAGAATTTGCACTTTTGAACTTACAACAGCTATGATTGTAGGCACAAGACCTGCACAAGTTCAATCCACAGAGAATCCTGGCATGTATTGGAAAGGGTCTCATGAAGTTCCACCCCTAACTAAGGAGTTGTCCACAATTGGGCTTCTGGGGTAAGAGAGTCAGCTTTTTATTTCAGGGTACAATCACTGGAGGGTACCTATGCTCTAGTAGGTGGTCCTATGCCTATTGCATATATTGACTCAGTGGGTAAAATCAAACGAAATGAAACGAAACCAAACCAAACCAAACTCCTCCAAACATTAAGTGAACCCGAGATGGAATAGTAGGAATGGAGGAGAAGGGTGGAATTAGGAGACAGGATGTATAGGGCATGAATTAATTCAATTGTGTCATATAAATTATGACTATCTTAAACAATAAAGTAGTATTACAAGTAGAATCACCATAACCAGTGTTGTTCTTCACCTTATTTTCCAAGCTGAACCATCTTGTAGGCAGTCAATTCTGTTTTACTTCCCTGGTCCGAGTGTTTAAGTGTCAACATTTCTTTTCAGAGGTGGGGAATTTGATATTTATGATCATTTGCTTACATTATTCGTATTCTTTCATACATTCCTCCATGAGTTTCAGACAGCCTTCAAATACAGATTGACAAATGTTTAACAGTAAAATATGTTTGTAAGTATTGTCCGTGTTTTGTTACTGGTAAAAGGGAGATGATATGATTATTTACGTCAGGGCTATTATATATTAAAGAAAAACAGGCCTCAGAACAAGGAAGGAGGCAATGCGTCATTTTAAAATGCCCCTGCTTTCCCTAGTCGACAGGGATTAGCATGATGTCATTAACCCTCAAGTCATGGTCCTTTTCTTTGCTGTTGTCCTACACTTATAGTTTTTCAATTCTGTTGGGAACAGACTAGGGCTTGATGTGTGCTATCTTCCCATGGATTGATTGTGGTTCAATATCCTAATGCTATCTAACTTGATACTGACCAAGAGGTGACAATGGAGTTAAGAAACTGATAGTGATGAAAAGGTTACATAATGGCCATACTCTCTGCTTTGGGCTATTTTTATGTATTGAACTGAGTTTGATCCCTGACTCTCCACTACTGGAAACTTGCAGTCTTGTATGGTTTTAGAAGCGCAATACCCTATCTAATCTCCTGTCATTTATGGATTCTCTCTCTCTCTGTCTCTCTCTCTCTCTCTCTCTCTCTCTCTCTCTCTCTCTCACACACACACACACACACACACACACACGCACAAACACACCATGCACAGTACACACACTACATACACTCACCACAAACACATATACATACACACAGACACTCATATAATCTTGTTTCTTTTTTTTTTCTTTAATAGAACCTGACTATCTTTTTTGAAAGAAAAAAAATATCACAGCTGTTTGTCTTCATACTTCCAAGTCTCCTAAGCTTGCATTTTCTGCCTTTAGAAAAGATAAATGTACTAAAATTGTCTTTCTACATTGGAAGTAGTTGAAGATTGAAAGTAGTTCTTTGTGGTCTACCTCATTAGCTGAGATCATGGGATGAGCAGTAGACACATTAGTACACGCTATTTTGTCTTTGTATGGAATTTTTCACAGTATTTTCACCTAAACAGGAACTAAACAGTTCTCCTTTACTTCCTTTATAAGTATTTTCTACCACCCTCTAGCATTACACCTCCCTCCTCTCTGTGGCATCGTCTAAGGACGCCATCTGTATTGCTTAGTGAGCTCTGGCTTTACTACTCTTTATCCAGTGCAGTCATGTCCTTATGTCTTCACCTTGCTCTGAGCATCTTTGCACATTTGTTATTAATCATGCTCCAAGACAAGGATCTGTGGTGTACATTTCTCATACCTTTGGATGCTGTCATGAGAATAGATGTTTTGAGAATATTCTTGTTGATTCCTTAAAATAAACATTTGCATTGTTGGTTTTGAGAAAACTGACACACAGTCATAGAGACATAGGATGCAAGCAAGTCGGGGCTAAAGGACATAGAATGGGACACTGTTTCCATTCAAGTGAGTTTCTACTCATTCCATGAACATACTAATGACATGTGTAATTAATTAATTCAGCATATACTCATTGAGCAGCCACAATACACAAGATTGTTGCTAGGCAACTAAAGATGCAGTACTAAGTAAAGCTAGTTAGATCCCTGCTTCTAAGAACTTGTATTTTACTCCAGAGGACTAAAAATATATAATCACTCAATAAACTGTTTGATTGTCTCTGCCAGGACTACAGTTAAGATGCATAAAGGGATTTATTGAGTCAGGAACACTTTAGCAAGAACAAATCTTACACAGAGGGGAAAAATATGAGAAGACTTAAATTCAGCAAATAGCAAGAGGAAGAACATCTATGTTAGGCAGAAAACACCCACAGCACATCATCGAGAAGCAGAGGGATTCCACAGGAAATTTCATGATATACATTCTCATTGTCAATGAGAACATCTTGAGGCACATTTTCCTCTATTTTTGCTTAATAACAAGTCTAAGTGTGTTCTTCAAGGCATTATACTTTTGCTTTGGAGAAATAATGGTCCTGTTTGTTGAGTTTGAATATTCGCTTTAGTTTTTCAGAGAGTGGGGAGAGAAGAAATAATTTGACTCAGGTCAAAGGTATAACAGCGTTGAGAATAAAAGACAAAATGCAAGTGCAAGAAACTTAGGAGCATGCTCTATAGGGACTTCTTGGGTAAGGTGATAAGGAGAAATACAATAACGTTCCAGAAAGTAGGTGCCCACCCCTTTCTGTCTGAGAGTATGGGATGTCCTCGGCTTCTGTTGTGGATTGGGACTGACAGAAGACATTAAGCAGATTCCAGCACAAGACAACAATGTGTCTGAGAATGTGTTTTCTCTCAGTCAGACAGGCCTACATTCAACTCCTGGTACTATTCAGGGGTAACTTCTCCATCTATGAAACAGAAACACTGTAGAAACAAGAATAAGAAACACGTTATTGATGTAAGTCCTAGACAGAATAACTTGAACACAGAAACTCTCTCCATTAATTTCCTCTCTTTTTATTCCTTTCTTCCTCATTGTTGACACATTTTAATATTCTTTAGACATATGGGAAAGAAAAGAACTCAGGAAGTGACTCATAATTTTAGCCTTTCTTAACTTTTAGCTACCCTCACCACTGTTTAGTTCCTATTCTCATGGGGAAGGGGAGGCAAAAGGGGTTTGTTCTTGTTTTTGTTTGTTTGTTAGTTTGTTTGTTTTTTGGAGGGGAACCTGGGAAAGGAGAAATTTACATGTAAATAAAGAAAATATCTAAAAAAAAACCCCAAAAAACAAAACAAAACAAAAAAAAAACCAAAAAACAAAAAAAAGAAATAGATTAAAAAAAAGATATTTGAACACTGCAAATTGTAAATACTGAATGTATTAAGTGCATTGTTTCTATGTATTGTTACATTGTGACATGACTGCCTCCAATAGCCTTACTAACCTATCTACCAATTTACCTTGTTGCCTTTTGTTTTTAACTGCTAGACAAGGAACCCATATGGCTACATTGTACTAAAATGTGTCAACAATGAGGAAGAAAGGAATAAAAATGGAGGAAATTAATGGAGAGAGTTTCTGTGTTCAAGGTATTATATATAAAGTATAATACTTTATATGTATTCATATATATTAATATTCATTTATATATGAATACATAAATGTATTCACAATTCAAAATATTCATATATGTATAAGTATATGTTCACAAAGTACAATAATTTCTATGTATTCATACATAGAAACAATATACTTTATACCTTCAGTGTATACAGTTTACAGTAAACAAGTTGTTTGGCCAACATCTCACCTCTACCTCCACCCTCAGTTCTTGGTAGCCACTCTTCTCTGTTTCTCTGAGTTTGGTGTTTTAAAAAATCCCACATGTGAGAGCAAGCAGTCCATTTTTGCCACATGCTTACTTTATTAACAGTGAAACTATAGGTCATATGTTTAGTTTTAGATTTAGATTAATTATCTACTAAGGGTGGATAATAAGAACTCTCTCATCAAATTGATGTTCGGCTGGCATACTTCTTGACATGTAACCAATGCATGATAAATCATGTTAGTTTCCCTTGAATATTGAAGAACAGCCAAATTTAAAATTCTGCTTCCTCAAAAGTCACTATGTTCCAATCCAAGTGTTTGCTAACAAATGGCAATGCATTTTTGGATGAACATGCAACCGGAGGAAAAGAAAATCATATTAGAGGACTTGCAGTTGATGTAGAACTAGTCAATGAATGTGTGTGGAGGCATCATTGAAGGATTTCTTGGCTAACCATAGGGAAGACACTAGGCTTCTCTGACTTGGTCAGAGAATCCTCTAGTATTGGTACCATATGCATTTAAAGTGCACTCAGTCCCTTTATTCATGCACTTAACAATGTGACTGTGTGAATGAGAATTTCACCAGGAACCCAGCTTAGGATGTACAGAACATCTGAGGACTCACTTACTCATTTAGCTTTACACAAGATCTTTCCTACTAACTATTGAGACTTTAAGAAATGCTAGTCTCTCACAAACTTTCAGATCCCCATTCACAATCTCCTGGGCCAGTTTAGAGACACCAGTAATCATCATAGAAATACAAGGCTATTGCATAAGAAGGTTTTGTCCGTTTACTTGAGATAAGGTATTGCTGCATGTCTGGTCCTGTAACTAATCAATCTCCTGCCTCCCTGTTGCTAAGAGTTTAGACAGGTGACTCCCAGGTCACAGCAGATTGTAAGCTTCATTTATTTGTTTGTCTGAGAAAGGGCCCACTATTTTAGTCCAGGCTTACATGGAATTACTGTGTGGCCCAGGCTTCCCACAAACTTGGGATCTAATCACCTCAGCCTCCTGACTGCTGTGTCCACAGAGGTGTACCATGCCCAGCTACAAGGATACAGGATTTAGTGAATCTCTACAGTTTGTACTGATTGTACAATCAATTTGTGTCTCTCAAAAGCTTTTAATGGCTTTTGAAGTCAGCATGGCTAATGACATTGATTTTAGTCGTGAATACTTATTTCATTTATAGTGTCACCTCAAGTTCTTACATTATATCATAAACATAATAACAGTACGGTAAGTGTAGTTTCTGGCTATGGTGTTGAAATACAGTATATAGTCAGAAACTGTAAAGCAGTTAATGAAACATAATATTTATTTATTATTCTTTTATAACTGAGAATTGATTACATTTGTATTCTATTTAATATAAACTAACAAGAAGTATATTTTCTAATTGTATGAACTATGATTGATAGAAAAATAAATGTAGTTTTTTGAGGATTTTTGCCACGGGTTCGTTGCGGGAACCTCTTGTTCAAAGGGATGACACAACAGAGACAACATAGGTGGGGCCTCTCTGTTTCTCCACACTGCCCTGCACTGAGTCGTTTGAGCTGGGCACAGGAGAGGCCAAATAGCCAGTCAGGAGTGCCGCCCAGCTTCAGGCTGCACTTCAGGAGAGCAGACCTCTTCTCAAGTGTTACAGCTCTTAGAACAAAAGGCTCAGAAAACAGAGTAGATCTTCGGTGTGCTTTTACTTCCCTGGATAGGATATACATACATACATACAGTTTTGGGGGTCATTCAGATTTCGACAGCAGTTATCTCTCATTGGTTTGGGCTGAGAGTCTTTATTTGCATGTAACAGGACTTGACCAAAAGCACACACCTCTCCTCCTGGAGCCGTTGTATGTGTGGGGGGGTGTGGTGGGTTGGGGTAGGGGATGGGACTGAAACATGAACCAAGGTCCCAGGAGTTATAGCCAAACTCTTGTCCCTTGCAGGCAGAAGAAATATTGCCCACTGGGGCTCCAGGGTTCTAGGCCTATTAATTACTCAACTGGGTCCAGGTTGCTTGAACAGACCACTGCCCCACACAATTATATTTAGTTCTTTGAAATTTTTGCGAAAGATATGTGGGGTTTTTTTCTTCTGTAAAATTTCGTTCTTTACAAAGCTTTCAGCCTTCATTTCTTGTTGATTTTTAGAGCTGTACAGCACATGCTTCTAGCTATAGGGTTGTTAGAATGCACACTGAAAGAGCCGAGTTCTGAGCTCATCTGTACAGCTAGCCCGTTTCCAAAATCAGGACTAAAGG
>JADRCD010225985.1:0-17320 GCA_019843815.1 Montemys delectorum
AGAAAGAAAGAAAGAAAGAAAGAAAGAAAGAAAGAAAGAAAGAAAAAGGAAGAAAGAAAGAAAGGAAGAACGAAGAAAGAAAGAAGGAGGGAAAGAAAGAAAGAGGGAAAGAAAGAAAGAAAGAAAGAAAGAAAGAAAGAAAGAAAGAAAGAGGAGGAGGGGAAAGAACCATTCTTGCCATGTGTCATGTGGAGATCAGCCCTGGATCACAGCTGCCTTCAGTCTAGGTCCCCAGAAAGAGCTGGCTGTTATAAGTGAGCTGGGTGCTCTCCTCCCTTAGACTAGCACATGCAAAGTAGAAGAGGCTCGGCAGCCCAATCCTGGCAGAGAGACCTTGCATGTACTTCCAAGCTCTTGGCAGAAACAGTGCGAATGCACCAGGGCCAGCAGGATGGACATGGCTCACTCACCCAGGGAACTGAGGAAGCTGGCACAGCCAGATCGTGGCAGAGCTGGATGGAACACACTTGGCTTGAGCAGAGCTAGACAGGGAATGTTGGATGATCCTCCTCATCCCAGCTGGTCCTGAGGCAGGATAGAAGGGCAGGGCAAATCTTAGGTACATGAGAAGAGTTTCCCCTTGTCCTGGAATCCGGGAAAACCCTCCCACCAGCAGAGAAGTGAGGAGAGTGTCACAGTCAGCAACTACTTAAAGACAGTCCCACTGTAACTCCTTCCCTTGCTTGCTAGCATCACCACACATACACACTCATAAATGTCTCCACACTCACAAATATTTGTGTATACTTGTACTCCATCACACTCATTTACATGCACAGCAGTGCTTGTATACACACACACATACACACATGGGTAACCACATACTTTTGTATAGGCAGATCTCTCTGTTACCTGCACACACCAGACTGCAGCCATGTATTGAAAGCCACAAGCTGGACTTCACTGATTTACAC
Source organism: Montemys delectorum (assembly GCA_019843815.1). NCBI lineage: Eukaryota > Metazoa > Chordata > Mammalia > Rodentia > Muridae > Montemys > Montemys delectorum. The sequence goes on from JADRCD010225985.1 coordinate 915, forward strand.
ACACGCAGAGAGCTCTCTCTCACTTACAAGGCCCAACTTCCCAATTGTACCCACAGCTTATATTTAAAGCATTTTCCTGGCTCACCAGTGAAAAATAAATTTCTTTTTCTCACTTTTCCAGATTTGCTATCATCAACCTGGAGCCAATTCTCATTTAAAAAATGATGCCCAAGAAAGAACAAGAACCTAGAAAGAAAATGAATCTCGGTCCCGACAGGTGGACCCGTGCCAGAGCCTCCCTACAGTGCTGCTGGCGCTGAACAGCCTGTCTTTGTGGCTATGCTTGCAAGGTCATGGGCAGAGGGAACCTGTGAATAGGGATACTGGGCTGGTGCTGTGGGTAGCTGTCAGCAGACAGAAAGTGGGGAAGGGGGTGACACATGACCCACAGGACACAGATATGGGTGAGCAAGCAGGGTGAATGAGGAGGGGAAGAGAAGGGAGGGGCATTACGCTAGGCGCAGTAGTACACACCTGTAATCACAGCTCTCAGTAAGAGGTGGGAGAATCATAACCTCAAGGCTAGACTGGGCTCTAGAATGAGATCTTGTCAAAAGAACACTAAGAGTAAGAGGATTGGAGCATCAGTAACGGGTACAAGGCCATTGTCTGTGCTCTCGGTCATTACTACCGAGGTGGTACCAGCAAGAACGAACACCAAGGAAGCAGGGTGTTGAATAGATTTCCAGAGAGTCCCTGTGGAAGCTAGGGCTCTTGTTGGGAATCGGAGGCTTGCTAAAGTGTAACACATCTAACTAAGAGAAGTCAGGGTTGGAGAACGGAATTCATTGCAAGATGCTGCCTCAGCGCAGGTCTGAACTGTCCCCGCTGGCTTGTGTTTTGCATGCTGTTCGACTAGCGGCCCTTTTTGGGAAATGTTCTGGAAACTTTCAGAACTAGGGCCTGGCTGACAGAAATAGATCACCAGGGACGGGCCTTTACCAATCTCTCTGGCCCCCCCGGTTCCTGCCGCACTCCTTACAACAAGCGTATACCACCGTGAGCTTCCTGCTCTGACACATCTTCGTCACAATGGACTGAAACCATGTGAAAGTAGGAGACACGTAAATCACTGCCCATAAGTTGTTCATGTCAGATACTTTATCCCAGCAATGAGAACTGTAACTCACACACAAAGACAATGGGAGCCAAGGACTGCAAATGGGCAGCCTTCAAAACAAGAATGTATTGTTTCTATTCTGGAGGCGGACAGTGTTGCTCTAGCTGGTTTGTTCTGAAAGCTGGGGTCAAAGTGTGTATTCCAGGCCTCTCTTTGTGGCTTGTCATCCCCCTATGTGTATGTCCATGTCTTCTTCCCTCTGTGTACATGTGTCTATGTCCAAATAGTCCTTGTGTATACAGACACCAGTCATACAAGACGAGCCCACCACCCATGACTTCATTCTAATTTGGCTACTGCCTCTGAGATACCAATCTCCGTCAAATGTCACATCCTGGAGTTTTGAGAATTAGGACTGCAGGATACATTGGGGGTGGGTGAGGGCATTTCAACCCATAACAACCCCAAGGCAAACTATCTTAGTAACAGAACTGGCAAGGATCCTAAAGTTGGACTTAGTACCTGTGTGTCATAACCCCATTTACAGGGCTCCAGTCAACACCATTCTGCAGAGTTCTGCTCTGTTTTCAAGTTCTCTGTTCCAGCCATTTATTTATTGTTCCTGCAAGCTCATCTTCCTAGGAGGACAAATGGCTTCATTCGTGCCCCTCATTGAGAATCAACACAGGGCTTTGTGCAGGCTGGGCTCATTAGAGCGAGGCCCAGACAGACTCATTCTCACAGAGCTAGTGAGAGAACCCAAACCTCTTATGAAAACCAGAGTTTACAACTCAGAGTGAACAAACATAGTTTTCTCCAAACATTCTAATAAATTTAGTCTCTATAACAGATATTCACGGTCTCTGATGTCAAAGTCTACGGTCCTTGGAACTATTAAAATAAACCTTTCAATATTTTAGGAAAGCATCTCACCCCCTTAGGAAAGATTCTCGGACAGAAAATCAACATTATGATGACAAGATACAGAATAAATACAGATTTAACTCAAATTTCACGGTAACTGGTATGTAAATATTTGGAGCATTTCTCTCGTCTGTCTAAATGAAGGCTAATAGCTAATCCTAAGTTTTGCATTTTCAGATTGCTCCTGCTATCTCAAGGTACCTGCAGCTCAGGTTTCAAGCCTCCAGCCCCTCCTTTTAACCAAGTTTAACTTAAATGTTAGGAGTTGCCGGGCAGTGGTGGCATATGCCTTTAATCCCAGCACTTGGGAGGCAAAGGCAGGCGGATTTCTGAGTTCAAGGCCAGCCTGGTCTACAGAGTGAGTTCCAGGATAGCCAGGGCTACATAGAGAAACCCTGTCTCGAAGAAAGAAAAAAAAAAAAAAGGTTAGGAGTTTATAAGCTTTTTTGTTTTGTTTTATTTTGTTTTTTCCAGTGCTGGGATTCAAACCTGAAGCTCTGCAGACTAGACAAGGGTTCTACCCATGAGCCATGTCCCCAGCCCTTGGCATCAGTGCGTTTTAATTCTACAAAGCTACTGGGAAACACTGGGGTCTTTATGAGAAAGGATCTTGGAGAGACTCCAGAAAGATGAAGAAGGCTCTATCGCTCATTGGCGCCATGACCTTGAGTGAATGGCATATGGCGATTCCTCTGGGCCTCCCTGTGTTTCTCTGCAAAGCACTAGAATCAGCTTCCTTAGCGTTCTGAGAGAGTTAAGTGAGATAATATGTGGGTGGTAGATGCTGCAGTGGTTCCCGACTCTGGGACCAAAATCTCTCCTCTCCCCCTCTCTCCATGGCTGGCCTGCTGCCAGGAGACAGTATTTAGCTATCAGCTACAGAAAACTTCCATGTTTGAGTTGCACCTCCTTCCGAAGGAGCATGTGACAATGACTGACCAGTGATGAAATGTGAAAGGCCCGCCCTAACTCAGGCTACCCAGAGATCTTTGAGGCTAGCTGGGCTTTTGCTTGACACAATATATACGCATCACAGTTAAGCCTCTGCCCAACCCTGGCCCAGATGTGGATCCCAAGCCTCCTCCCCTCCCTCACAAACACCCACCATGTCCATCTAGACAACAGCATGCAAGGACAACACAGGCTGACAGAGAAGGCTGAGAGAAGGGCAGGGCACATAATGAGCATTGGTTTTCAGTGTGCCTTGTTGGACCCAAAGAAAGATGACACAGAGCTCGGGGGGCCTCCATGTCCTGGGAGCAAGTAGTGTCTGGATCCAAGTTTGTCTTAGAAGTAGAGACTTCTGAGAAGGTCTTGGAGCAGTGGTTCTCAAACGCCACCTCCACCGCCAACGCCACCTCCACCGCCACCGCCACCGCCACTGCCACCACTGCTGCCACCACCACTGCATAGCAGGCAACAGGGGTCGCCTAAGACCATCCTGCATATCAGATATTTACATTTTGATTCATAACAGTAGCACAGTTACAATTATGAAGTGGCAACAAAAATAATTTTATAGTGGGAGAGGTGGCCAAATGTAAGGAACTATAATTTTTTTTCTTTTCTTTTTGTTCTTTCTTTTAATTGGATATTTTCTTTATTTACATTTCAAATGTTTTCCCCTTTCCAGGTCTCCCCTTCAGAAATCCCCTATCCCATCCCTCCTCCCCCTGCCTCTATGAGGGTGCTCCCCCACCCAACCACCCACTCCCATCTTCCCACCCTGGCATTCCCCTACACTGGGGCATCCAACACCCTCAGGCCCAAGGGCCTCTCCTCCCACTGATGTCCAACAAGGATGTCCTCTGCCACATATGTGGCTGGAGCCATGGGTCTCTCCATTTGTACTCTTTGGTTGGTAGTCCAGTCCCCGGTTGGTGGTCCAGTCCCCGGGAGCTGGGGGGATGCGGGGGGAGGGATGCGGGGGGGGGGGGGGGGGGGGGAGGGGGAGGGGCAGTCTGGCCAGTTGACACTGTTGCTCCCTCCATGTGGCTGCGAACTCCCTCAGATCCTTCGGTCCCTTCTCCAACTCCTCCACTGGGGACCTGAGTTCAGTCCAATGGTTGGCTGCAAGCATCTGCCTCTGTATTTGTCTGGCAGAGCCTCTCAGGAGACAGCCATATCGGGTTCCAATCAGTAAGCACTTCCTGGCATCCACAATAGCGTCTGGGTTTGGTGGCTGTATATGGGATGGATCCCCAGGTGGGGCAGTCTCTGGATGGCCTTTCCTTCAGTTTCTGCCGTGAGGAACTGTATATTAAAGGGCCACAGCATTAGGAAGGTTGAGAACCACTGGCCTAGGATAAGCGGAGGAAGCAGAGCCTGGGTGTGTGCTGCCTCCTCGGCAGGAAAGCCCTGCCCTGAGACGGAGAGAAGGGAGACAGACTGCTCTGCTCCTTTCTGCCCTGAAACCATCCCACAGGGACTGGTGGAAAGGTAAGACTGTTGTGATTTCCTGTCTCACCTCTCTCTTCTTTTTACATGTGTATTTTTTCATTTGTTCCCCACTTCCCCTTCCCCTCCCCCTCCCCCCTCTCCCTCTTGTGCATGCGCAAGTACGTGTGCGTGCATGTGTGTCTGTGTGTGTACGTGTCCATGCACATACAAACACATGCTATGTACTCCTACAAGCATGTGGAGGTCAGAGGGCAACTTGCAGGCGTCAGTTCTCTCTCTGCCATGTGGGTTCCAGGAATCAACCTCAGGTCATTGGACCCGGTAGTAGAGCGCCTTGATCAACTGAGCCATCTTGCTGGCTCCCTGACATTTTCTAGTTTGATGCAAACTCCCCAGGTGACTTCTGCTCCTATGGTTCAGTGTTGTCCTAGAGCAAGAACAGCTTGGATAAGCAGAGGGGCAAGACTTAGAGCAGATGTCAAGAACAGCCCCTCGCCACAGGGGCCTGGGGCAGGATGTGAGGCTTCCACTGAAACTTTCAAATGCCCAGCTTTTACAAAAGTATTTGTATACCGGGCAGTGGTGGCAGCTTTAATCGTAGCACCTGGGAGGCAGAGGCAGGCAGATTTCTGAGTTCGAGGCCAGCCTGGTCTACAGAGTGAGTTCCAGGACAGCCAAGGTTCTACAGAGAAACCCTGTCTCAAAAAAACCAAAAACAGAAAAAGAAAAAGAAAAGAAAAGTACTTGTATCATTGTGTGTAGGAGCTAATAAATGTAACAACAACAAAGGGCAGAGAGATAGATCCATTCCTGTATTGGTAAACAGACACAAATGAGCAGGAGATTCAAGAAAAATGTAGGTGATTTGTTTGGGCAGGAACTTGTACAAGATGAGCACAGTCTTGAGAGGAAGTCATAACATTATGGATTCTGTCCCCAAGTCCCAGGCCAAAAAGTTCAAATCTTACTCTGAAAATGACAGCATGTCTGCAGGCACTCTGAAACCTAGTGTATCATCTGGGTGATGAAGCCACAATCTCATCTTTGGACAAGGATGTCTTTCTGGATTGGGCTGGTCAGCCAGAAGACAAAGACCCCTGTCCTCTCCTCACAGTGAAAGTCAGAAGACACACACAGGTTTGGAAAATCCAGAAGGCCCCCAGTTGGAAGAAGGCAAGAAGCTGGAACTGCTTTTCCCCCAAGCAGCTGTGGTGTACGAGTGCTTGGATTTGGTTTGATTATTTAAATAGAATGTGCTTCTCTCTGTCTCTCCTTGTTTTATATCAACATCTGAGGTGGCCACAACAGTATCCAAATTATCCAGGGACTTGCACTGCAAACAGCAGACGTTCCGCCACAAGCCACAGCTGGAAAGCCCGTTTTTGCTATGGAATTCTCAGCTGTAAAAGAACCCAGATGTTCTAAGATGGTTTGGGGAGATGCCAGAAGGAGGCCAGGTTTTTACACAGACCTGCCAAGTCTTGGAGTGTGTTCCTTAGGAACCGCTCTGGAAGAGGATGCTGAGAAGTGGTCCTGGGCAAGATATTCGTGAGAAAGTGAGGAAGATAGAGTTGGGTGGAGGGAGGAGCTGAGCCTAATGTAGTAGCCACAGAGGTCTCAGCCAGTCCTACGGGAGCTGGGGAGGTTCTAGACCGGGAGGAGGAGATCCTTAATACCACCCGTGTGTCAGCTATTGCTCATTACAGGCTTTCATCTAAGACACTGATTGGAGTTTTAAGACAGCTCCTCCTGTTGTGATGACCCTCAACCATAAAATTATCTCGTTGCTACTTCATAACTGTAAATCTGCTACTGTTATGAATCATAATGTAAATATCTGCTATGCCAGGATACCTAATATGCAGGATAGGAACCCCAAAAGGCTCACTACCCACAGGTTAAGAATCTAGGATTTTCAAGTGTCCACTAGCTGAGAGCAATGCCCACCAAATGATCGTCTCAGCTACAGAGAAATGGATACACGCCGGGAGAAAGGAACTGGACAAAGACACCCCCCCCCCCAATCATAGCTAGCTTCAGTTGTCAACTTGGCACAAGCTTGGAGTCCCTTGAGAGGGGGGACCTTAACTGAAGAATTGCCTTTATCAGATTGGCCAGTTGTCATGCCTGTGGGAACGTTTTCTTAATTTCTAATTGGTGTGAGAGGGCCCAGACCACTGTAGGCAGTGCCTTCCTTGGGCACATGGTCCTGGGTTGTATAACAAAGCTATCGGAGTGAACCACACAAAGTAAGCCAGTAAGCATTCCTCCATGGTCTTTGCTTCCATTCCTGCCTCGGGCTGCCAGCCTTGAGTTTTTGCACAAGCTTCCTCTGATGATGGACTGTGATCCATAAGCCAAATTAACCCTTCCCTTCCCCAAGTTGTTTTTGATGAGTGTTTTATCCCAGGGACAGAGTTGCAAACTAAAGCACCTACAGCCACTGGAATCGGAGAGGCATCCTCCTGCCCCGGGAATTCTCAAAGCATTCGTTCGTTCTCTATAGCCACTGCTGGATTCAAGGAGAGATCCATGCAGGAGAGGACACTGCCACATCTAGCATGGCTCTGGGAACTTGGAACTGACTGGGGTAACAAGGGAAAGAAGGAAGGAAAGACAAACCCAGAGACAGAAAAGCCAGGGTTGGGTGGTCTGAGTTCTCAGCTGAAGAAACTTCGGCACCCTGGAAACACAATGTCTTTTATTATATAAACAGAGAGGCAGGGTTAGTGCATGTGGCTGAACAAGGAAGTGGGGTTATTACATGCAGATAAACAAAGAAGGCAGGGTTTATGGTATACAGCTGGATCAAGTGCACAGGCTTAGCTAATCTCGGTAGGGACAGTCTTTGTAGAGGAAACCATCTTCAGACCATAAATATCCAGGGAGAGAAAGCTTCAGTGGACATTTCCTGTGCACACTCTCAATATCTACATTTGGTCCAGAGGAAGGCTTTGCCATTTTTTTCCCTCTGAGCCTCACCCCTGGGGAGGCGGCTTTGCCATTTTCTCCACAAGTCTGAGGTTCTGAGGCCTGTGACAGCACGTCTTTGTCTCACGTCAACAATACACTCTCAGTGATACTAGGGGCTTTCCCCACCACTTCTTACAAGATACCTACTTCAATTCACCAAGTATGGCCTCTGATGTCTTCTGGATCAGAAAGGACATCCAAAGTGAGAAGTAGGCTTCTTAGATAATGTACCAGGAACCTAGGAGCAGCCGAGAAGCCCAGCTAGAGGCCCAAGATTCACTAGAGCAATGGTTCTTAACCTTCCTAATGCTGCAACCCTTTAATACAGGTCCTCATGTTGTGGTTGACCACCCCCACCCCCAGCTACATAATTTTTATTACTGCTTCATAACAGTAATGTTGCTACTGTTATGAATCATAATATAAATATGTGATATGCAGGGTGTCTGATATGTGACCCCCCCCTTAAGGGGGTCGAGACCCACAGGTTGAGAACCACTACTTTAAAGGGCTAACCCCTGCCATAAAGGAGCCAGGAGGTAACCCCTCTCAGTGTATTATGACACATGGTGTCATAGGCTTCCTTGAGAGCTTTCTCCCAGGAAAGCTTGAGCTAGCTCAGGTGTAGATTTGTATAGGTCAGGACAGACCTCAGGAGGCGGGGGGCAGGGGGGAAGCGGTGGTCACACACTCAAATGCTCAAAGGAATCAGGTGACCATCATAAACAGTGAGAGAGCATATATCCCCTCCTGGAGAGGACACTTGAGACTCAGCCCCAAGTAGTAGCAGCAAAATGGGAATTGGGACCCAGTGAGGACAATGCTGTCCAGTGAACTAGGACCCCACGTTTCTGTATTAAACTCATTGGTCTTGAAATGTCAAGAAAAAAAAAATCAATTTGAATATTTTCAACACTTCATAAGCCACACATAGTTCATCTGTGGGTGTGTGCTTTTTGTTCTTAGACTATTAATGCATGGCTTCAGGTATCAGTCACTCCACACTAAGTGAATGGATTAATATAAACCATGTATTAACCAATATGGATGAGCTATCCTGCATTTGATAGTCCTGAGTTGGATGGTACAGATTCCAACGGATTACCCAGTATTGGCAGTCATAAATTGAACAGTGTGGCTCCAGTGTTCTCAATGGGGAGAACTACTACCATTTAGTAGGTATTTGTTCAACTTTAGAGACATATGTTAGTATCAAAACTTGGGGGTGAAATATCTCAGTGGTCAAATGACTAGTGTATGTGTATGGTGCGCCGCATGTGTGATTACATGTGCATGGAGGGAGGCTGGAGAACAACTTAGATTTCATTCCTCAAGCACAGCCCACTTTATTTTGAAAGGTTAAGTACCCAACGGTGTACTTAACCAGTGATCTCAGATGGCCAGCCAGCAAGCCCCAGAGACCTCCCTGTCCCTGATGCCCCAGTGCTAGGATTACTTGTATAATCTACCACACCTGCCTGCTGGGTATTGAACTCGGGTTTCTGTGCCTACAAGGTAAGCAGTTTGCCAAATGAGCTCTCTCCCTACTCCCTGTTGGTCATTTTTATACCAAGTCTGTATTGAGTTGATGATGTTTTCAAATAATTAAACTTAATAAGTATTCTCGACACTGATTCCACCTGTTTCCTGCAGCCTGGCACTGCTCTGCCCTACCCAAGGAGAACAAATCAACAAAAAGGCCATTTTATATCGTAACTCCAGGAAGAACTGCAGGCAACATGTTGGTGAGAAGCAATTCCACATAGTGAGGGTTCTGACTGGTTCCCTGGCACTCCATCCCACAAATAGAGAGTCTGAGGGGTTTACTACACACACACACACACACACACACACACACACACACACACTTCCTTCACAATCAGTCCCCAGAGGGGGACCCCAGTGAGGTCTCAAGGAAGGTGGAGAGTTCAGGGAGGTGGCTCAGCCAGGCAAGTGCTTGCCATACAAGCGTACGGACTTAAGCTCAAGGCCCAGTACACACATCAGAAGACAGCTATAGTCATGTGTGGTTGTAATACAGGGGCGGGAGGGGAGGCTCCTGGGATTCGATGACCTGCCAGCCTAACCTAACTGGCAAGACCCAGGTCCCAGTGAGAGGCGCTGTCTCCAAAAATAATGTGGACAGCACCTGAGGAATATCACCTTAGATTGGCCTGTGGCCTACACACAGAATCATACACATGTACACACACATGCATAAGCACACACATACATGTACATAACACATGTACACACACCTGCACAAATGCACACACACACATGTATACATACATGCACAAGCATACACATCCATGAACTCACGCACATGTACATGCACACACACACACACACACACACACACACACAAAAGGAAAATGGGAAACAGAAGTAAGTGGAAGGCTGAGAGGTAATAGATGAGACATGAAAGGCTGCCACACATCAGGAAACACAAATACAGGCCCCTCACCCTACTACAGTGCCAAGAAACGCCTAAGCTACCCGAGAGGTCAACCGAGTGGTGAAGAGAAGTCCTGTATGGTTTCCCTGAGACAAAGATTTAGAAACAATGATTCTCTGCCATTTTCTCCCCTCTAGAACCCAAAGAACACAGACACCTAGTGCACAACTCATGTGTAACTTCACCCAGCTTCCCGGATCTTTTTCTAGGCCAGATCCAAGGACTGTGGAGCCTTGCAACCCACCCCTTCCCATTTCTCCACCCCTGCTACATCCTTCAGTCCAGACCCTCAGCTGGAGTCCCTCTTCCTGCACTTTCCTGACGTGCCAGGCCTCCTGTCGCTTTGGGCTGGTGACCCGCTGTGTCAGAAGGACCTCATCATGAAGGTCCTGCTTTATCTTCAAAATGGGTGCTGAGGCTGTAAACAGAACCACTTCTGTCTGTCAGATGAAGACACTGGGGTCCCTCCGTTCATCTGTCCAAGCAGCCGACGGTCATGCGCTGCGGCTGGACGAACCTAGGCCTGCAGTCCTCCTTCCTCCTCACCGTTGTCACCTCTGTCAATTCTGTTACACAGTTCCTGGGTCCATGCCGGCAGCATGGTCAAGCAGAAAGGGCATTGGCAGCAGGTGGGCCAGGATTTACACCTTGGCTCTGCCAGTGACTAGGCTACATAATCTGGATAAATGGCCTCTTCTCTTCATCTGGTAGGAATTCAGTAGTCGTAACTGCAAATCACAGGTATTTTTTTTAATTTACATTTCAAATGTTATCCCCCTTCCTAGTTTCCCCCTCCACAACCCTCCATCCCCCTTTCTCCTCCCCCCACCCCCCACCAATCAGAGGAATTGTTATCCAGGCCTGCTGAAGTCTCCATCTGAAGTATCCCACAAAGGCTATGTGTTAAGGCATGGTCCCCATAACTGTGCAGTTGAGAGGTAAAAGGGCTTTTGAGAGGTGAGATTTAGTGAGGTCTTTAGGTCATTGGGGATGGGTGGCCTCTGGAGGAGACTGCTTAGTTTACTCTCTTATTCTCGTTTGTTTCCTGGCGGATGGAGTGTTTTTGCTTTGCCACATGCTGTTGCCATTGATGGTTTGCCTCACTGTAAGGACAAAGCAATCAACATAATGAGTCATGAGCTACACCCTCCAAACCCATGAGTCTAAGTAAGTCTTTGCTATGTGTAAGTTGGTTACCCTCAGGTATTTTTTTTAAAGATGGTCAACAACTGACTAACACAGGCCCAGTGAATAACCAAAAGGGGATGGTTTCATGCAGATGCAGCTCCTTACACCAGGTCATGATGTGTCAAAAGAGACCAGGGACCCAGAAAGACCATGCAATTTGTACAAGGTCCACAGCAGCCAGGAGGCCAAGCTGCACTTCACGCTCAGGTCTCCTGACTCCACGTTCACGGTTGTTTATTCTTCCTTACATCATTTTCAAACTCAGTTGCAGAATAAAACGGTTTGAGCAGCTGACAACCCAACTGCAACGGAGACCAACAGACAAGGGAACTTGAACTTGTTTGTAAAACATCCAACCCCCATTTCCACAACCTCCCCACCCGGCTGCCCAGCTCAGGAAAAGAGGACAGAGCCCTGCAAGCACAGCTTTCTGGCATTCCCCTGAGGCTGCTGGCCATCAGCCATGAGCAAAGCACTGCCAGGGGACTCAGAAAACCTCCGGCGATTGAGCGTTTCTGGAAATGCCCGTCGCTGCCCTCCAGTATCCCCATTAAGAAGGTCAGCCTCTCCCAGGCTTTGGCATCCATAGTTCAAAAGGAAAAGGAAAATACATGTGGGAGACAAAGAAAGAGCAGGCAAAGCTTTTATTTATTTATTTATTTATTTATTTTTTTTCTTTCACTAAATTGGATTACACAGGGTTTGGGGGTTTTTGTGTATGTATGTGGCTTGAAGCCACCTGGTGCTGTCCTCTAGTGGTAGATTCTATATCACAGCCATTAGTCACAGCAATTTGAATGTAATTGTTAAATAATTAAGATTACACTAAAATCAGGTCTTATGTTCCAAGCGCTCTGGCCACAGATGAATAGTATATGCCATAGCGGCCATCACAACTAGAGATGGCTTCTTCGAGACACTGAAGCACAGAGAGTAGTTTTCTCAGGATCATCAACCCAGCTAAAAGTCACATGTTACAACTCAGATTTACATGCATGGTCAACAGACATTTACCATCTCTTTCAAGCACTTTATTACCGTACAGCATTAAGTGGGGGCCCCGGATCCTGCCCCTGCCAAACCTAGCTCAAGTCCATGTTAGGTCCCTGCCTATGGCAGGAGCCAAGGTCTCTGTTTTCTGTGGCTACACCATGGGAAAGGGCAGAGTAAACATGAAACTCACCTCTTCCATCTACAAAGGAGGTGTTGCCTTGTCTTATGCCAGTCAGGATCTCGGAGTGGACAAGGAAGGGAGTGAAGCAGATACCTTTAAAACAAAGCCACATCATTTAGGAGAAATCTCACATTTGTTGTTTTGCGCTGTTTTCTTGTGACTCAGTCTTGTTGTGTAGCCCAGACTGGCCTTTTACCCAACTGCCCCAGCCTCCTGGACTCTGAGATTATACACACACACACACACACACACCATCATGCCTAGCTAAGAGAAAATGTTTTGTGACAACATACAAATCAAATAAATACATGCATACACGCAGGAATGCACATACTAGTACATGTGTGCACCCACGTACACACACATACACACACACACACACACACACACACACACACAAAGATAAAAACATTTAAGGACACTCATGCTTGTTAAAACTGACAGACAGTACCACACCACAAGCTTTTTGGGAAGACAGCCAAGAATGTGTCCCCCAAGGCAGCACAGAGCTGCCTGTCTTACGGTGCTGGTTTTCCTGATCTGTCTCTGATAAATATCCCAGCTCCAGAAGCATCCTTGAAGGCTCGTTGGAGGCATACAAGCGGCCTCTCTTCTGGCTGACAGCCAAGGGATACAGATGAAGAGAGAGTTAGGCAAGAGCACCCAGTGCTAAAAGGTGGCCCACAGATGTCAGCATCAGTAAGAACAGAGAAGCAAGTGCGTGTAGTCCCCAGTATTCTGCTCAGACTGTCAGAGTCACAGCTTGGCCTCCCAAGGTAGTGTGAGACCCAACAGGACCATCACAAGTCCAGGTTAAACACCCTAAGTCCCAGCAGTCAAATGGGTGCCCACAGAGAGAAAAGCAGGACAGATGGCCAAGACCAGAGCACAATAGGACAATGCCAGGCATGGAACAGAAGCCCTGAGTGGAGGAAATGCCCTGTCTGTAATTGTCCCACCCAGGAGAAGGAAAAAAAAAATCCCAAGTACAAATGGAAAGCTGGGTAAACAAAAGATACCAGGTTGCATTGGATACAGTAAATAATGGAGTATTTCCCAGCAAGTTAAAAATCCATACAGTAACTACAAAGGAATCACAGAATCACACAGGCATAATGCTGAGAAAGAGCCTGTGTACATGGGACCTGCGCCTGGGGACCCTGTTTATATACAGCTTCATAACTTGCAAGAAGAACCGGCATGGTCAGTCTTACTCTCTGAGGCAAGAGCTAACTGAACCAAGCACAGGAGGCCTCACAGTGAAAGTGAACCTACTAATCTTGGCCTGAAGGGGGCGTCGTTTTGTTGTATAGTTCCCTTCTCCTGCTATACTCTCTTCCCAAGATTGTCCTAGCTGGCCTCACGAAGTGGATCTTGTAGGAAGTGTTCCAAGACAGACAAAACCTCACCCCAACTAGAAGGGAGCTGTTTCATGTTTATCCCACACCCCATCCATACCTCAAAGCCACCAGAGAGCTCTGCTGCAGGGGTGCAGGAGGGAGGGGCAGGTAAGGCAGGGTGTACCCACTGGTCATTCTAAACCACTACTCTGTCCATGTAAGACCTGTAGAACCTGCAGTAAAAGACCCTTGAGGTCTGACATCCCTCATCCCTCCATCTCAAGTTGCTGAGCTCCCATGGGGGTGGGAAGGCCCTTGGTTCTGAGGGTCCTGAGAAAATCTTTCCACAAGTTGAGGGGTATTAGATCTGCAAGTGATGTGCCCAGATTTGCATAGGGGACAGATCACTATGGCAACCAGACTGGAGTCTGGAGAGTTAGAGGGCAGCTAAGTTTGACCTCAAGACTGGCCTGTGTTGTGAAGAAGCCCCATGAGGGAGGGAGGTGGAGGCGGGAAGTAGAGGGAAAGAACTTAGGTCGTGAGATACTTAAGAGAAAGGTTTCTTATAAATAATAGCTGATGTGTGAAGGGTGGAAAAGGGAAGATGTTGAATGATAGAACTGTTCCAGGCAGCTAAACCTGAGGACATGCCAGATACCAGAGCTGGTCCATAATTGGAGGGTCCATTTTGGATCTATGCAGAAGGCTACAAACCTAATGAGCCTGAAATTTAAAAAACAAAAACAAAACAAAAAAAAACCCCGCAATTTGATTTCTAAGTATTAATTAAAATATGGAATATGCATGGCAAATGATCACTGGTGGCCAACCGTGACTGGTACTGAGTGTTAGGAAAGGTTCTAGAATGATGTGTAAGCCAAGATAAACAGCATTAGCTACAATAATACCTTGGTCACTTAGGAAAACACTGGCATATTACATATTGCAGCTAATGCTACACATCCTAGCTAAAACACAGTTCTGGAACCTCTTGTTTTGGAGTTTCTAGATTTGGATTAATCAAGGTGGAATGAGCCACCCTAAATGTAGGTGGTGCCATTCTATGGGCTGGAGCCCCTGACTGAATAAAGAGGAGAGAGTGAGCTTACACCAATGTTTGTCTCTCTTTGCTTCCTGACTTCTGCAGAGGTGACCAGCTGCCTCCCACTCCTGCAGCTGTGCCTTCCCCATCACAATGGGCTGCGCCCTCAGACATATGCTGAAATAAACCTTCCTTTCCTTACAATGTTTTCCTTGGGTATTTTGCCACAGCAGTAAGAAAAATAGCTAATACATCCTTTTCGAGCAAGAATGGACGAGGTGCTCCATTGTTTGTTTGTTTGTTTGTTTGTTTGTTTTGTATTTAGTAGAGTTTAAAATCTTGGCTCTTACTGTGGTACAAGCCCAAAATAAGAACAATTTTTAGACTTTGGCTTTCATTGTAATAAGGCTGTACTTCAATGACCCTCACATCACCAAAGGATTTTACCTCCATCGTAGTTAAGCTGAGAGTTGACAGTTCTGTTGCTCCAAGGAACGAATTGTAGGCATGATTTTTGGATACAGGCTTCCTGCTATGGTCAAAGCTATTTGACTTTAGTGAGTGACTTTATTCTCAGGCCACAGAGAACAGGTTACATTCATTTAAGAAATGGTGTGTGTATTAAGATAGTTATCCCTAAAGTCATTCACCAACTGTTTCAATGAACAATGGTTCTGCTTGGAGGGTGGCACAGACATTAGGTGTGGGTAAGAATCTGGTTCATTGGCTGTGATAATTTGGAAAAGCATTCATCTCAGAGAAAGAGTAACTTATAAAATCCTCTTCTTCAAACTTGATGTAAGAGCTACAAATATCAAGGAAAGCATTCAGTCTCACTCCTTGTTGTTCTCTTTTCTACAAGCCACCTCCCAAGTTAATTGTCTATGTCTCCCTTGGGTATATAAATACTTTTGGAATATATAAGCTGTTCTGAAAACCATAGTATAGTGTAAAAACATGAAATAAATAATACTACTAATAGAGAGGCTGAGATAGGAGAAGCAAGATTTCAAGATCCTTATGTTGTACACAGCAAGACACTGTCACAAACAAGCTGAAAGTATATATAGATTGTACAATATTGGATCTATTTCTCCAATTACCAAATTAGAGAGAACATTGGATGACAGTCAACAAATTTCTAATTCCTCATATTTTTAGATTTCAGTCGCTTAGGATATGTTGGTAATATTAATTTTCATATTAAGATATTTAAAAAAGGTAATTGTCACTTCCTGTTGTTTTTGTTGTAAGAGGTGGAATTATATTTGTGTGGATTTGTTGAAAGATTACTTTCTTGCTTCTTCTAGGGTGTAGTTTTGCTCCTTATGTTGATGTTTTCCATTTATTATTCTTTGTAGGACTGGATTTGTGGAAAGATATTATGCCAATTTTGCTTTGTCGTGGAATATCTTGTTTTCTCCATCTATGGTAATTGAGAGTTTTGCTGGGTATAGTAGCCTGGGTTGGCATTTGTGTTCTTGTAGGGTCTGTATGACATCTGCCCAGGATCTTCTAGCTTTCATAGTCTCTGGTGAGAAGTCTGGTGTAATTCTGATAGGCCTGCCTTTATATGTTACTTGCCTTTTTTCCCTTACTGCTTTTAAAATTCTTTCTTTGTTTAGTGCATTTGGTGTTTTGATTATTATGTGTCTGGAGGAATTTCTTTTCTGGTCCAGTCTTTTTGGAATTCTATAGGCTTCTTGTATGTTCATGGGCATCTCTTTCTTTAGGTTAGGGAAGTTTTCTTCTATAATTTTGCTGAAGATATTTACTGGCCCTTTAAGTTGGAGGTCTTCTCTCTCTTCTATACCTATTATCCTTAGGTTTGGTCTTCTCATTGTGTC
>JADRCD010225986.1:1740-12497 GCA_019843815.1 Montemys delectorum
TCTCTCTCTCTCTCTCTCTCTCTCTCTCTCTCTCTCTCTCTCTCTCTGTATAGACATAAAATGTTGATTTTGTTTCTCAGAGAACTCAGACTCACACCCTCCTCTAGCCATGCAGAAGAACATCCTAAATCCACTGCTATCTAAGTTAAGAGAAAAGCCAGCTCTCAGGCTGAACTCAGGCTGAGATGATCAGAAGGAGAGAACATTCTAAAGAGCATCTAAGGATACTCCTTAGATGGACACATGTACTAACTGTACCTGTTGTTACAGTAGTAACGATGGCTTGTGTTACAGAAGGGCGGCTCCTTCTGTCACCCTGACTCTCCACTGGAGCTGGTGCGGGACTCAGGCTCACTGGGTATGGGGTGGGTGGTGATTAGACTCAGGTTCTGTGGAGGTTAGTTCTCAGGCTCACTGTGCTCACACCTCTCCTTCTCAACACAGAGACAAATGGGCTCTAAGTTTCTGGTCATCTTTAGGAGATTGAAGAGTAAAATAGCCCTTCATATCTAAACTCCAAAAAAGCTTGATGTTATTGCTTTAGAAACATTAAGTCTTGTGACAGGTTGTTTTCAAAATATCCACAGTGGCGTGTTTACTCTTGTGCTCTTCAGATCCAGGTTGCTTTCTATCAAGTGGTGGAACTTACTTCTCTCGACAAGCTTCTGAATCCTCTATACACTAGAGCACAACAAAAGTGACCCTCTGTATGACTCTTGATGGGCCACAGAGAGGGTACAACTTCTGCCTGACTCTCTTGTGGAATGCAGCCACAACATTGTAAAGGATTCCATTTTACAACACAGAGTGGCCACATACAGATGTTCTAGTACCCAGCTCCCATCAAATGCTCAGTGATGGCTAACTTCAGCTGCGCGTGGAGGAGTCTCAAGCTTCCATTCTTTCAGTATTAGACATCTTGGAACAGATACATGTTCTTTGTGCCCTGTCCAAGTTCTTGGCCCCAAGAACCAGGAGCATAAAACAGGGAGTCTTATACTTCTAAATGTTTCTGGTCATTTTAATGTGAGCCAGGGTAATTTTGAATGCTATTGGCCAAGTTTTATGCTCTAACCAATAATTCAACAACGTTGCACTGTGAGTTTGTTGTAATCAAAGTACACTGATCGATTGTTAGAGTTTGCTTTTAAAGTCAAATAAAATCTTTACTCATGAAGAGTTCATATTCTAGCATAGGAAACTGAATACGTAAATATAAAAAATTTCTGGCGATATGGAGGTGGTGAGGTGCTACCAGAGAGATGGATTAGGAGAGAGACCACCCTGACAGGGAGCAGGGCTTTGTCACACAGCAACAAGGCATCAAGCACACAGCAAAGACTGGAAACATTTCCTGTTACTGAAAAAAAAAATGTACAGTTTGAAGGTTGAAAAAAGGATAGCAGATTCTTGGAAAGTAGAGATGAGTACAAGCAATTTTTACAACAAAATGTCCTAATCCTGGCAGGTTGTTACCAACAATAGCTATGTACTATCACAGGACATACTCCTCACACCACTTTCCCAGGCACTCTGTGCATGTGTGTGTGCTTGTGTGTGTGTAATGACTACGAAGGAAGAGAGAATTAAACCCAAACACCAAGACATTTTGCTGACTTTTCCTTGAGATTTATTTAAGAAGGTGACATGAGGAAGCTTACTGCCCTTATCCCAGTAACAAATAAACTGAGGCTCAGTGACATCAGGTCACTGCTTCAGGTCATAGAGGAGGTGAGCTAGGATCTGGAAACAAACACCTTCAGTGGCAGTAGTGGTTTCAGCAATCTCTGACACTCCTGGGCACACTCTTCCTATTTCCTCCATGTAGCTTCAAATAAACATTCCTTTCATGTGTCCACAGAAACAGCTAGAGGTTGCCACCTAAGGCATTGACTACATAAATATGGGAATGACTGTCAGGTTTAACACATTCATAAGAAAAAGTCGTTAACCTCAAAGAATTTTCCTTTTCCAGTCAGTAGAATGTGAGATAAAATGCCCCACCCCTTCCAGAGGGGCACTTGGAATGTACCTGAGAGCTTAGCCAGAAACCAGGACTATGGCTTTGAATTTGTCACTTCAGCCTTCCTGGCCAAACTTCCCTCCTTGTAAGATGGGGGTGTGCTGAGTGCTATTTGTGGGCTCTTTCATGGGGAATGTTTTGTGATTCTACAAACCTTGAACTAATATATAAGATGGACAGTTTAAAACTATTCCTGCCATCCAGACTTTTGGTTTCCTTACCTTAGCAAGTACATTGGTTCCCCCCCCCCATTGAGAGCAAAAGGGCTACTTCCAACAAGAGGATGATTTGGTGGGGGAAATGCTCTGAAGGACTTTGGGTACCAAATCTGTAGTAATGATGCTTTGAGAATAGCTACCAATATCTGTAAGTGTACAGTTTCAAAGCTCTTGGTGAGAAAAACTGCTCTACACATGGAAGGAAGCACATGTGCTATTCGTTACTCTCTACTGTTGCCGTACAGTTTCCTTTGCTAAGGAGATGCCTTTGAGTCATTCCTGCTAGGTGACTTTGCTAGAAGACAGAGTCTAAGTGATTTACTTCATTAAATGGCATAAAGTTCTAAAACACACAAACAGACACACACACACACACACACACACACACACACATACACACACACACGGGAAAGCATTCAGAACCAAACTTGTTGTGACCTACACTTGCAAAGAGCAACAGGAATTGTGATAATAATTGCTCTCTTCTACTTTCTCTGTTTTAATAGCTGCTGGTAATTGCCACGTCCTAGGGAATCATGGGAATCTTAGGTAGACTGCCGTCTCTATCTATATTAAACCATTTGTAACAAGTGAATATGAGGGACCTGGCAAGCAAATAAATTTATGGCCTTAATTTTGTTGCTTGGATTGAGTGCATGTGCTGCAAACTGTTTCTTAATTGCTATGACCTTGCCTACTGGTGAAAGCTTGGGAATTTATGAATTGTTATGTAAGATCTACTGATAGATAAACTCTTATCTGCAGAAGAGGTTGATTTTGCATTTTATGCTTTCCATATTTGTTTGCATTTGTATTTGGGGAAATATCAAGCAACTTGAAATACCATGTTAACACAAAGTTCCAAATGAGCTACAAACTTGATAGGTGTTTCCCAAAGCTCGCACAACTGTATTTGACCTTGTGGTCTACTTATTAGTTCATTCCTTCAGGAGAAAGAAAAAGATATTTTAAGGTCTTGCTTCAAACACAGCTTTTGAATGGCTTCAAATGAGAGAAAAGTAAGCTGCAATCATAATTAAGAACAAACCTCTGAAAAACATGGATACTATTTTCTAGCAGAGAAAAGATGGACCCAGATTTATGTAGCACACCCCATTTCCAAATATTCTACAAGCATGTTTCTAATTCTCTTTGGCCATCATGGTTATTCTGAATTTTTAGGACAACCAAAAACTAGCCAAGAAAGTGATTGAAACTGTTCAAACTGTGATTAAAAAGATTTTCATTATATGATATTGCCCAAATCTGTGTATAATCACATTTTCTGCCAAGGTGGTTGTCTTAGTTAGGGTTTTACCACTGTGAACAAACACTGCAACCAAGGCAACTCTTATAAGACCAACATTTAATTGGGGCTGGCTTACAGGTTCAGAGGTTCAGTCTATTATCATCAAGGTGGGAACATGGCAGCATCCAGGCAGGTATGGTGCAGGAGGAGCTGAGAGTTCTACATCTTTGTCTGAAGGCTGCTAGCAGAGTACTGGCTTCCAGGCAGCTATGGTGAGGGTCTTAAGCCCACAGCCACGGTGACACACCTACTACAACAAGGCCACACCTAATAGTGCACTCCCTGGGCCGAGCAGATACAAACCATCACAGCTGTATAAGTCTTCTAGTAATATTTGTTTTTAAAAAATTAGGTTTTATGGATTTAGTAACTACATAGGGGAAAATCTCAAACTAGAGCCCAGCTGATCTTAAACAAGCCTTGGTTTAGCCGTATTTGCCAACTACAGGTGACACATTTAGTGTAACACACCAATACATTTTGGAGGCTATAGCAGTCTTCAAGTAGGTGCTGTCTAGAACTGGTGACATTTGCATAAGTTGCCTGGACTTAGGACTTAACACATTCCAAGGTACAGTGTCTTTCCACATGTCCTTCAACTCACTGTCATCACCACCACTTTCTTATGGTTGCTTTTCACCATTAAAGCAGGAAAATGCTAGAGTCGAAGTGAGGAGCCTTGTGCAAACTAGCACGTAAGTACAGGAAGCAGGGTTTAAGCCAGGCAAGCGCATCTAGCCCTGGTCATGGAATAGAATCATTGTTTTCCACCCACACTTCACACTGTAGTTGCCTACTGGTTTTAAAACCTGCTATACATCTCTAGGCCCCTTTCTGGAGATTCTCATCCAGTATTTCCATAATTCTATTATATTTATTCTATAATATATATAATTATATGTAATATATGTAAATAAATTAGTACATCCCCTGGCAATGGGCAGAGAGACACTGTATTGTTGGTGGTGTTCTTCTGTCAGTCAGGGCCTGAGCAGATGGCAGTCCTCTGTTCATCCTAGTTTGATACCTGGCTTGGTGGCCAAAGCTGTCTGATGCCTAGGACTCATAAAAATCAAATCAAATTAAATCTAGGCAGCCATGCTACCCCCAGACATGACCCTCCAGTGCACATCACAAGTAGGCCATAGACACCAACTTGCTGCTGGGCCATGCAGCACAGATGGAGGCTGTCACCCAAGGGCCCTCCAGCCACATGTCCAGCCTGCAGTGGGAGCCATCACAATGTATGAGCATGTGGTGGTCAGATGGGAGAGAAAGAGAAGAGGAGCAGCTTGAGCATCATGAAGAGAGATGGAACTGAAGACTCAAGGGAGAGAGAAGTAGCCTGTTGTGAATGTCCAGCCCTGCCACTAGGGGCCTTGGTGAAGTCCCAGCCTGAGCTGCCACTGACGACCATGTCTGGGTATGTGGCTGTGTCCCAACAGGGGTCAATGTTAACCTATATCTGTGGCTCATATTACCACTGCAGAACTTGGGGACTCCCTGGTTGGGACAGCAACCAGGGACCAGGTGGATGTCCGGAGGCCGTGCATGGCTGGGCATTGGATGGAGCACTCTGGAGAACTGGCCTTATCTCTCACTGCTGGCAGAGCTTGAGAGAGCAGGCCCTGTACTTAGTGGAGCAGGCTGCATAGTGGAGCTAGGCCTGTGACTGGATTATGAGTGAGCAGGCCCTGAGGGTGGGAGGGTGGGAGAGTTGAGCCTGCCTCTTGTTGGCCATGGGGTGGCACAGGTGCAGAGGTGATGCTCTTTTCCCTCCTCACCTCTCACCACCTGTGGCAGTTGGGAGACCTGGCCCTGAGATCATGAGAGCGGGTGAGCTGTCCTCACCCTCTGCAGTGCTGAGGAGAGCAGGGCCTTGTGCCTCATTTGAGCATCAAAGCGTTGCTGGCCCTGGTGGAGGAGGCCCAGGTGAGCTGCCCCAAGGGTGTGAGAGCAGGAGAGCTGGCCCAACCTGTTGTCTGGCATGCGGTGGTATGGGGACAAGGGTGATGCCCTCTTCCTTGCCACTTATAATATCTGGGAGAGCTAGACCTGCCCCCTTACTGGCAGTAGCACTTGGGAAAGCAGGCCCTGCACCTTGCCCGCTGGAGCTGGCCCTGATGGCAAAGGCATGGGTGAGCCAGCCTGAAGGGTGTGAGAGTGATGAAGCTGGCCCAGCCTCTAATAAGCTGCAGCACTTGGAGAGTGGGCCCCCACACCTTGACTGAGCAGCACGGTAGAGCTGGTTCTGGAGGCATGGGTTTGGGTGAGCCAGCTCCAAGGGCATGAGAGCTGTAGAGTTGACCCTGCTCCCTACGTATGGTGGCACTGGGGGGCCTAGCAAGAGCCATACTGGAGAGCTCATCCTGGTGGTGCAGATAAGGGAGAGCTGGAACACTGACCCGCTCAGCTGCCACTCAGAACCAGATCCATGGTTGAGAGTTAGCCTGCCCTCAAATCTATATCATCTGTGAATGATTGGGATGCAGGAAGGAGCCAACTGGTCCTGCTGATCCAGGGCTGAAGGATCTCTGTGACACAGGCAGAAATGGAATGATCTGGAAGAGTCTGAGTGGGGATAGAATGTGATGGTGTCGCAGAAGCCAGAGTGCTCAGGGCAGACTGATGACTCAATACAATGAGTGCTTGCAAGTTAAGATGAGTGGACAGAGGGTTGTATTGTGAGACACACTGTGACACACTACAGCTTCCACCAGGAGATGGGTTTTGTTTTTTTTGTCTGTTTGTTTGTTTTTCAAGACCGGGTTTCTCTGTATAGCCCTGGCTGTCCTGGAACTCACTCACTCTGTAGACCAGGATGGCCTTGAACTCACAAATCCACCTGCCTCTGCCTCCCAAGTGCTGGGATTAAAGGCGTGTGTCACCACTGCCCGGCCAGGAAATGTTTTTATGCTTTGTTTTTGTTTGTTTGTTTGTTTGTGTTTTATTGGGGGGGGGGAGGTTGCATGGGTGACGGGAATATATGAAGGGACAGAGAGATAAGTGAGACTGGGGTACATGATGCTAAACTCACAAGGAATCAATAAAAGGTTTAAAAAATACGTTCTGCATACATTTCTATAGCTCCAATACTCTTTAGTTAAAGCAAAAGGTCCCGGTTGGTTCTGATGTTACTGATCCTAAAGTCTTAGGTAGAGTTGAGTAACATTAAAAGTTTAAGTTTCTTCTCTGAAAAGTCATTTGTGAAGACAGTACTTATATTGGTCTTTGGAACAAGGTAGGCCTGGGTAAAAGTGTAAGTTCTAGAACTCTCTGTTGAAACTTAGGGCAACATCACTTACTTTCAATAAACTTTGGAGGCTATAGTTTCCTAACTGAACGCTATGACTGTGACACCAGGTAACTCACGTACGACGTTTCCCATGGTACCTTACTTCATAAACACATAATGCAGAATAGCTGTGACAACTTGTGCCTGAGAGACTGAAGATTACCTACAAAATCCAGGAAAACCTAAACACTGTAAAACCTGGTTATTGGCAGGAAAGTTTTTGGAAATCAATGATTAGCTACTTTGGGGGACAGAAAGACAGAAAAACAGAATGAGTCATCTTCAGTATGAAGGGAGGTCTCTCGGAAGAATGTTCTCTAAAAACAAGATATGATAATGAATACTAGCCAACGAGTAGCTTCTAGAAGAAAGATGGCTGTTACTCCCAGACTTCACCCTGGTTGACAAGTAGGTTTTCGTGCTTGGTCAGGTTTCTGTTACTGTAACAAATGCCTTAGGAATCACATCAACTTAGAAAGAAGAACAGTTTGCTCAGGCTCAGAATTTTGAGGGTTTAGTCTATGATCCATGGCCCCACTACCTTTGGGTCTGTGGTGAGGAAAGACATTATGGCAACACAGAATAATGCAAGTGCTCATTTTAGAGTTGGGAAGTGAAAAAGAAGGAAGAGGAAGAGGTTGGGATTCCACAGTCCCTGCCATACCCCAATTACCTGAAGGGCTGCATCAAGCTTGCTTCTGGAAGCTTCCACCATATCCCAATGAGTAAATAGACCAAGCCCCCCTCCTTCCTAGTTCATCATTCCTGTGTATATAATTTTTAGAAACTTTTTATTATTTACTGATGTATAGTTGTCTGAGTGTTTGTATACATGTGTTTTTATGCCATGTATAGTCCAGAAGTGTGTCTGATCCCCTGGTGCTGGAGTTTCGGGTGGTTATGAGTAGCCCAACTTGGGTCTGGGAATCCAACCATGGTCTTGTGCAAGAGTAGCAATCACTCTTGATCACTGTTTCAGCCTTCTAACTCCTACATCTGTTTCTTACCTGGACTACTCCTCCTGTATCCTGTCTGCTTTCCTCTGGTCTCTGTCCATTAACTCACGCACAGTGAAGATTTCTCCCCAGCTTTTGAACTTAACTTCTCATATCTAATAACTAAAATATACTCTTTACACTATTTTTGTGAATGTGAGCTCTGCCTTTCCAAATTATTTTAAAAATTTCAGAGGCAAAAGATGTTTTCTTAACCTGCATTTTCAACTTTTGCCTCGGCAGATTCCACAAGGACGCAGGTGGGAAGGATGGCCTCAAAAGCAGGCTGAGCACCAAGAAGCATCATCTATGTGTGAAAGAAGTAGTCAGGGAGGCATCTTTAACGGCTAGAATGCTATTCACGTACGTTCAATCTTTACCAGCTGATCTTTGCTTTCTAAGAGAGTCATAAAAACCACACAGATTATTTTAACCCTATATGGACTATCTTGCTGATCCACTCACATTTATTTATTTATTTATTTATTTATTTATTTATTTATTTATTTAAATGGTGGATGGCAAAGTTGCTTACATGTTAGAATGATCTGGAAATTTTAAACATTTTTCATGTATAGAAAATACTACAAGCCAGTTAAGTCAGAATTTCTACAAATGGGGTGAAGATAGAAATATATTTTTTAAAAGTTCTTTTGCGATTCTAGTGTACAGCCAAGAGTTAGGATCATTGTTGGGCATCAAACCATGTAAAGTATGACAAAGAGAATCCCCAGATTAAGAGATGGGGAGATGGCTTAGCGGGTAAGAACACTTGCTCCCCAAGTATGAAGACATGCGTTCAAATCCCCAGTACCCATGTACATGGGCATGTCACAAGGACCTGACTTCAATCTCCTAGCACCTACATAAAAGATCAGCATGGCCACAAATGCCTTTAGTCCCACCACTGTGGGTGGGAGAAATGCGGATCTAGGAACTTATGGGTCAATTATTTTAGTCACAAAACAAAAATAATGAGGTTTAGGTTCAGTGAAAGACCTTATTATCAAGAGAGTAAGTTGGGAAATTATAGAGAATCTTCCTCTGGCCTCTTCATGCACATGCATAGGCATGCACACTTGCACACACATACATACACTATGCACACTACACAGACACTGAGAGACACAAATATGCAGACAAGCATATGCATGCATGTGCACACACACACAAACACGCACACAAACAATGCAAACAACAACAAACAAATAAAGATAGAACCCTAAACTAAAAGTAGGTAATAAATAAATATCAAGGTCTGGAATTTTTTAATAGTTTACACCAATCTGTGGCCTCCCTTCCAGAGTCTAACAACTTCTTTCCTAGCTATGGAAGGCATACTCCGCAGAGCACTGGAAGCTGGAGCTTAAGGGCCATCCTGTGGGAGAAATGGACCTCCTTGCTGCAGCAGGTTATGCACAGTCACTGCTCCTCTTGATTACCTGTACTCCTACTTGGCATCCATTATTTAAACCCTAAATGGAATGCCATTTCTCTAACAACTTTGGTACTCCAATATTTGAAGCATTAGTTACTCCTTTTTAAATGTGCTATTATTTATTCACAACTTCCACAACATACAGAAATTTGAGTGTTTATTTGTTTAATATACTTCCACTTTTTTTCCTCATACCTTTAGATTTTGAGCTCAATGATGGAACAGGCCACACCACAACCGCTTTACTCATTGCTGTAAAGTGGACACCCATCATGGTGCATGAATTAGAAACTTATAGTATGTCCTTGGTGAAGGAATGGAAATCAAAGCACTGGTTCCTGGTGAGTATCTATTGTAGTCGGGGAGTTGCAGAGTCCCATGACTCCCTGAAGAACATTCTGTAAACAATAATATAGAGGGAAGGGATCCCTAGTCATGCAATGTGGGAAGTGATGCTTAGATATGGTATAGGCTTTAAAACAACTTGGATGCTTTATTGGAGGGACAAATATTCATGTCTTAAGTCCAAGATATTGGCATTCATACTATGAAGACAGAAATAGAAGTAAATTTGCCAATTGACTCTGACACCCTTGGCAATGCCATGGGCTTCTGAACTGTTGATTTAGATCATCCTTAACATTACTTTCAAAAGCCCTGTCCCATCTGGAGCCAAGGGGCTTTGTGCTAAAATTACAAGTGTGGGCTTAAAATTTTCTCTGGAAAAGAGATGGGTTATTTTAAATAATATCTCCACAAATGAAGTCTCCCCCCCAGTACTATCTACCCTTTTTATTAATGGGGTTCACGGAGTCTTAACTAGATGTAAACACTGTAAACTAGCATAATGAGCACACTGGCAAGACATCCCCATTTGTGGCGGCACAAATGTCATAAAAGTAATCAACTACCTTCTGATTTGATTTAAAGCCCACCCCACAAGATGGGCTCCGTCCTTATTTCTGTGCCATGAAACTGTAGCTGGATAGTCCGGGATTCCTAGAAGAGAATCTATTATTGTTATTTTGCTAAACGAACCTAGTATTAAGCCAACTCCCAGTGACTTATCATTGTGCCCATTGATTAGCACATCTCAATCGTCATCAGATAAGATTCTTTTTACAGTAAATGATAATAAGCAGGGACCCTATACTTTCAAGATGCAGAGAATAAGATACTGTGGAGTGCACAACCCCAAATAGGATATCACACCCTCTTCTCCCAGGACTCAGGGACCATTGCAGAAGTGGGAGTAGGAAGATTATAAGAGCCGGAAGTAGTTTATGACTACAACAAAACAATGGGTTTTGTAGACAACAGGGAAGGTGCACATACCAACTCACAGTGATTGTGACATGAACAAGACCTGTGTAAGGAAGCTGGGCAGGAAATCCCATCCCTGGCTGAGGAGCTAGTGGTAACTAATATCACTGGAGAGAGGGAGGGAGAGGGAGAGGGAGAGGGAGAGGGAGAGGGAGA
>JADRCD010225986.1:12597-65196 GCA_019843815.1 Montemys delectorum
GGGAGAGGGAGAGGGAGAGGGAGAGGGAGAGGGACAGGGAGAGAAAAAATTAATTTTCTTCAGGGGTATGGCCTGTAGTAGAGTGCCCATGCTTCAGTGGATAGCCACAATAGTTTGTGGGCAGCAAAAATTGAACTAGGTAGATTTTTAAAACGAAGGAAAATGATAGTAAACATCACTGAGGAGTTGACCATTGACTTTAGCAGTGTGGACAGCATTGGTGCAGAGCAGCTTTGACACAAGGAGATGCAAATCTCAATACAGGGGGCTTTAGAGAATGTGAAAAGACAGATTTTGGAGGTATGAGTCTATGTAACTCTTTGGAGGAACTGCTGTAAGGAAAAAGGTGGCCAGGTGTGTTGGCACAGACCTGTAATCCCTGTACCGAGGAGGCTAAAGACAGGAAGATCAGAGTTCTAAACCAATCTGGGCTACATAGAGAATTCAGGGCCAATCTAGGCTGCAAAAATCTAGGCTGGTCTCAAGATAGTAACAAAAATAGATAGATAGATAGATAGATAGATAGATAGATAGATAGATAGATAGATAGATAGATAGAACTTGTAGCTGGGGACAAAAATTGTAAATATAAGCTCATGTTTGTGTGCTGATGAACTGCTCAAAGGGGGAAAATGGCTCAAGAGAGGCAAAGGAGCAATGCTTTTGAATGTTTAAAAGAACTTGGGATTTAGTGAACATGTGTAGAGTTTAGACAAAGATAGGCACACTGAGAGTTCGTTCCTGATAACAGGATAGAAGACATCTTACATAAACCAGATGCTGGCGGGCGGGTCAGGTGGAGGTTCAGATGGAGGTTCAGATGGAGGTGGGAACTTGTGGAAGTTCTCTTCAGATTTTTTCCCTCAGGGAAATAGCAATCAAGGTCAACTGCTAAGAATGAAGGTGGAGGGGCAGAAGTGTTGGAAGGTTTATGAGAAAGAAGAAAATGCAGAGTTGCTGTCCAGGAGAATAGAATAGTGAGCAGGCTAGGGAATATACCTGGACTTTTGGGCAACATGAAGAACATGACCCAAGTTCACCATGGCAGTTTCATGAATTTGAAGGAGATCAGTTAGTACAGATAAGTATTTCCTTTCTCCATCAGATGCATACAGTCAGCCCAAGAGTAACATTTCTGTAAATAAGAATAACACAATTAATTGTATGCTTACAGGTAACAACAACTACTAAATTAATTAAGAAATAATGAATTTATGTAAAATTTATCATGGCTGGAGAGTGAAGAAGTGATTCTCTAGCCAATTAAATATTTTAGATTACTAAGACCATTATATTACACAAGTATTTTAACAATAGAATTAGAAGAATTTTTTTAAAAAGCTAAACAAACATCCCTAAGTAGCACATGAAAACACTTGGTTAGGAGTGTCCAAGTACTTAATGACATACATTATTATGAAAAATATTGACCATGATACATCATGGGGAAAGACAGTTATTTGAGTTTGTGTTTGATTAAGATCTGGACGCATTATACCAAGAATTTGCCAGCCTGGTAGTGGTGGCACACGCCTTTAATCCCAGCACTTGGGAGGCAGAGGCAGGTGAATTTCTGAGTTCAAGGCCAGCGTGGTCTACAAAGTAAGTTCCAGGACAGCCAGGGCTACACAGAGAACCTGTCTTGAAAAACAAAAAAAAAACCAAAAAAACCAAACCAAAACAAAAAAATTGCCAAAAGGGGCTTAGCTCAGTCTCTAAAGTGCTTGCTATGTAAACTCAAGGAACCAAGTTTGGTATGTATTACGCAGGTTAAACACTCAATCAGTTAAACAAACAGCTAGTAGTATCTGTTTATAATTCTAGTGTCTTTGTGCTGGAAGGGCAGAAACAGGGAGATCCCTGGAGCTCACATGCCATTTAGCCTGGACTAATTGGTGAGCCTCTGGTTCTAGTGAAAGAACAGCAACAGAACCCCTCTTCCAAGCCACAAGGTTAATTTTTGGACTCCAC
This sequence comes from Montemys delectorum, assembly GCA_019843815.1. Lineage (NCBI taxonomy): Eukaryota > Metazoa > Chordata > Mammalia > Rodentia > Muridae > Montemys > Montemys delectorum. The sequence goes on from JADRCD010225986.1 coordinate 14,569, forward strand.
AGCTAAGGACACATTGGCACCAGTGCACACACAAACACATCTGCACACACATACCCAACAAATGCATGAATTCCCCAAAGGCTATGAAAGTGACAAAGGAAGTCACTAACTCTAACAATAACTTTAGAGAAATCTGTCCATCGTGTCTTAGCTGTACCCATGTCAACATCAGAGTAACACGGTTTTCAGCCACTTCATCTGCTATTCAGTAACTGGCAGTTAACTACTCAGTTGCCTTTATCTGGCACAGTGAAGCCATAAACAGTAGGAAGACACTTAACTTCTGAGTCTGGGTGATGCTTTTGCCAACAGTAATGTCAATAAGACCGTGAGCAACAGTGCAGTGATTGCTCAAGTCCAATATTTGCCTCCTGGCCACTTGAGTTTTCTCCTGATTCAAATTCTTCTAATGCTTATGAACCTGCCCTGCATCATTTACCTATTTTTAAAGGTAACTGATTATATAAGAGACATATCTTCTTTGAACATAATTTGGAAAACATGAAAAAAGTAGAACAAAGAAAATTGTAGTTATTTCACCACTCAGAGATAAGCACAGTTAATTGTTTTTTTTTTTTGACAAATTCAGTCTACTATTTTAATTCCTACTTAGCTTTAGAAGGTTTGTGTCAAATAGTATATCATTTATACCCTTTTAAACTGAGTATTTTATTGTGAGAGACTCCCATCACAAGACTTCAAAAGCACAGCATATAGGAGCCTATCATATGAATGTTATGGGCTATTTAAGAATTCCTTATTACTCATATTTAAGATGCTGAGACCACAATGCCGAGCATCCTTGAACATAAATCTATCTTCCTGTGATGCTGCTCATTTTCTTAAGCTACCTTCCTCGAGGCACAATCACACAGGAAAGAGAGGTTTTAAGTTAACACAGTCTATGGTTCCCTTGTATTCTTCAGTTTCTCCACCACCCCACTTTGATTTGAACTCCTCTGACAAAGCTCAGCTGTGAGTAGTTAACGGTGTCTCCTCCATCCTTCCCCCTTTGTTTTTTGACTTCCCACAGAACACCCCAGCCTTCAACCTTTTCTGATCCTTTGTACAGATGACTGTGTACTGGCTGGAAGAGCATGCATTGTAGTGTTGACTGGCTTGTCTTGAGTGCGACCTCTTTTTTGTAAATTTTTTCCCTGTTTTAGATTTTGTTTTGTTTTCGGTTTTGCTGTTCTTCAGTATGCCTAGCAAGTACCTTCTTTCCCTTGCTGAACAGACAGAATACAAGTATGTACATAACTCACTGTAAATACACCCCCCCCCACACACACACATACAGACACACACAGACACACACACAGACACACACACACACAAATACACACACACAGATACACAGACACAGACACACACACAGATACACACATACAGACACACACATACACACACACATACACACACACACACAGACACACACACACAGACACACACAGATACACAGACACAGACACACACACAGATACACACACACACAGATACACAGATACAGACACACACAGATACACACACAGACACACACACACACACAGACATACACATACACACATACACAGATATACAGACACAGACATACATACACAGACATACACATACACACAGATACACAGACACACAGATACACACACACAGATACACACAGACACACACAGACACACACACACACACACACACACATACACACACGCATATGTATCCACTGGCCCTCAACCCTGTAGACTGCATGCTCTTGAAAATGGCTGCCCTTAGCTGATCATCCATGTGCATACTGGTTTATCTTTGTAAACAATGTTGGGGTTGCTGTTCAAATCTTTCCTATTTCATTCAGTCCTTGTCCCCAAATTTCCTTTTAAAAATAGGGGTAATCTAAGGCTATTTTCCTTCACTTTTAACCCTTTTACTTTGCCTTCTCCTCTCTGTCAAGCAGAAGCATTATACACCTTTAAGGTTCCCATTATGACAGATAAGCATGGTGTCTATCTGTATCACATACAGGCTTTATGGCCCTCTCTTCTTGCCTACATGTCTACTTCAGTAGATGTCAGGCTTAGCCAATGGCAGAGCTGTCTCCCTTTGTGATGATGCAAATTCGTTTCTGACTCTAAGACCCATTCTGCCTGTGTGGTCAGAAGCAACCAATTTAAATGCTTTTTAGGGGTTGCCTTTCATCCTGTTGGGTCATATGCCCTGGTGAAGGCTTGATGAGTGAGGAACAGTGACAATTGCCCTCTTGGTCATGAGTCATCCTGCCCTGGCACTGGGAAGCCTGTTTAACACTCTTTGACACAGAGGAGTCGTTGCTGAGCTTATGCAGATCCTGTGTCATGTAGATCCTCATCTTTCAGGTCCTCTTTCTGTGGGATCCTCAAGGCAAGGTCCTCTAATATAGGAAATACGTTCTCCCTTCCTCCCTTCCTTCCCCCTCTCTCTCTGGTGTCTTCCCTCCCATTTCCCTTTCTTTCCTCCTGTGTCACCCAGCCCCCATTCTATTCCTGCATACCGCTATTTTTCTTCAGGAAATCAATTGACTAAATTTCCCCCTTAATTTCTTCCATGGGCTTAAGAGTTTAGGCAAAACAAATGACATAGCTCAAAAGACTTTTGACTTAGGACAGAGTTGATGGAATGCTTTTAATATCAGAGGTAAAAACACAGAACACAATCTCAAATGTTATTCCCAGCACAGTAAACATAATAAAAACAAGAAGCAGGAAACAGTCCCTGGCTTTCCTATGCTTCGGAATGTCCTCAGGAACCCTGTGAGACCATGCTGAGTGTCCACTGCTACCTTTGTGCTTCACCCACCCTCCTTGCAGTCTGGTATCTATCTCCTCCTGCCCTTCCCAGGAAGCACTCTTTCCTAATCCCAAGCCCAACTGCTTCCATCTCTTCCACTTTGTCTCCCTCACTTCCCTTTTGGTTTTTTCAACCTTTCTCTTTTCTTCACGCCAACTGACTAATCACGAGGAGGCTATGCATCTGCGAAACAAGAACAAACTCTGGTCATTTGGTCATTTCAAAGGGATTTTGGAGCCCACAAGAAGACACTTGGATGAGCAGTTATAGACTGCTTTGTGAGAAGCTGCTCTTCAGTGCTCCTAAAACCCTGACTTCTTGGCAACGCTCACGATTTCAACCCTTCCTCCCTACATCTGCATTCTTTCTTTTCCTCACCAACTCTTTTTTTTTTCATAATTAATTATGATCTTTTTAAAAATTAGCTTTCTTTTTTTAATTAGATATTTTCTTTATTTGCATTTCAAATGTTATTCCCTTTCCTGGTTTACCTTCCCAAAATACCCCTATCCCCTCCTCCCTCCTCCTGCTCACCAACCAACCATCTCCCTATTCCTGGCCCTGGCATTCCTCTACACTGGGGCAAAGCACCTTCACAGAACCAAGGGCCTCTCCCGCCATTGATGACCGACTAGGCCGTCCTCTGCTACATATGCAGCTGGAGCCATGAGTCTAACCATGTGTGCTCTTTGGTTGGCCTCCCCAACATTTGACTTTACCATTCATCAAGCTCTTCCTGTGGCTTTGCTCTGACTTTCTTCTCCCTAAACTTGCTTCCCCAAGAAGTTCTACATGCCCATACAGACATAAGAGCTAATGCTCCATTCCAAGAGCCAGGGTCCAGAATCATCTGGTGCATGCCATCTATTGTCACCTATTGAGTAGACTGAGCTGGTCATCCACTCTCTTCTACCCATCCCTCTGTTAATAACCTTATCATTCTCATTAAGGCTTAAGACCCCTCCACCTTTTCCTCAGCCTCAGCCTTTTCAAATGTTACTTCTTTCTAGAATATAATTCTTCCCGCTCCCACTTCATGACACTTATCTCATTGGCTTTATGCCTTTACGTGACTAAAATCTTTCATCATGATTCTGGCCCCCAGCTTCTTAAACTGTTGGTCATAACCCCAATTGAATCCTACAAGTAACTTGTAGAAGTTGAAAAAAAAAAAAAAAGGCAACAGCCAAAGTTTTCTGAAAGCACAAAAAAGCCAAATTTAATTCAAAATGATAATGCCTACAAGGCATTTATCACAGCACATTGTGGTGTTGCATACCACAGCTTCACAGTAGCATTGATTCTGAACATGTAGTGTGTCTACTGCCTCATGCCATTGCAACATACACCAATGAATGCTGCCTCAGACACCTTGCATATATGCCCAAAAGCAGTACAGCTGGGTCATATGGCAGTTCTGTCTTTAGCTTTTCAGAAACTTCTACACTGATTTCCAAAGTGACTATACAGGAGGGCATTCATAGCTAATAGTGTGTAGAACTTCCCCTTTCCCCATGCACTTGCTAACACTTATTTTTCTTGATAGTAGCTATCCTGGATAGAGGTGAACTCTCAAAGTAGATTTAATTTCTATTTCCCTGATGGCTAAGAATGTTGAACATACACACACACACACACACACACACACACACACATATATATATATATACATATATATACACACACACATATATATATACATATACACATATATATATGTGTGTATGTGCTCATATATCTTCATATATATTATATATATATACATATATCAGATCTGTATTTCTTGTTTGATAACTCGTTCAGTTCCACAGACCATTCTAAAGTCAAATTTCCATTTTCTTGATGTTTCATTTTTAATATTCTTTGTGTATTTGAGACATGAATCATCTATTAGATATCCAGGTAGCAAACATTTTCTCCCTTTTTGTAGACTGTTTCACCAGCTCATTAGCATTTTCTATTATAGTACAGAAGCCTTTTGACTTGAGAGGGTCCCACTTGGTTTTGCTGGACTTATTTCCTGAACAACTGAAGTCATATCCAGAAAACCCTTGCTTATGCCTGTATTATGACATGTACTCACTACCCTATCTAGTAGTGCCAGGTCTAACATTGAGATCTTTGAACTATTTGGAATTAATTTTTACACAGAGTAAAGGCGAAAGACCAGGTTTTAGTCATCTGCATGGATAGATTCAGCTTTTCCAGAAATGTGAGTTCAAGAAGCTATCTTTTTTTCTGACATGTAATCTGTTCAAAATTGCATGTCTATGGTTTTAATCTGAGTCTTCTACTTTATTCCATCAAGTTTTGTGTCAACACCATGCTGTTTTGATTATGATGGCTCTGTTGTATAGCTTGAAGTTGAGTATGATAAGACCCTCAGCAGTCTTATTGTTCAGGATTATCTTGGCTGTCTGAGGTCTTTCATACCTTTGTCGCTGTGACTGGAATTGCATTGAATCTATAGAGTACATTTAAGTAGAATGGCCAATCTCACAATATTAATCTGGTGAATCCATGTGGATTTTATCATCTATTCTTTCTATCATCTAGTAACTTCTTGACTTCTTTAATGTTTCTGTTCACAGTTTGAAAGGTTTTTTGTGTTTTTTGTTGTTGTTTGTTTGTTTGTTTGTTTGTTTTGAGACAGGGTTTCTCTGTGTATCCCTAGCTGTCCTGGAACTCACTATGTAGACCAGGCTGACCTCAAACTCAGAAATCTGCCTGCTTCTGCCTCCCAAGAGCTGGGATTAGAGGTGTGGGCCACCACTGCCCAGTTTGAAGTTTTAATTGTAGAATTATTTTACTTTTTTAGTTAAGCTTATTCCAAAGGATTTTTTTTTTGAGGCTATCATGAATGATATTATTTCCCGGATTTCTTTTTCATTGTTTGTCATTGGTATATAAGGTTATTATTGATGTTCATGTGGTAATTTTATATGGTAATTTTACCACTTTGCTCACAGCGCTTCCCAGCTGTAGGAATCTTCTGACGATCATTAGGCTCTCTGAAGTATAAAATAGTATCACCTGCAAATAGGAGCGCTCTGACTTCTTCTTGTATTTGTATCTCCTGCATTTTGCTCTCTTGTCTTCTTGCTGTAGCTAAAACTTTAAGCAGTATATTGAGTAGAAATGGGAATAGCGGGTGCACTTGCTTTGCTCTTAATCTTAGCAGGAATGCTTTGAGATCTCATCAATTAGCATGATCGCAGCTATCACAAATCTGGGAACCTGTACAAACTGCACAGCCTGCAGGCAGCTCAGCCATTGGACAGTTTTGGTTCCAGGTGCCTCAGCTGGTGAAAACCTTCTCCAGGCAGCTCAGTTGGCTTCTGCTTCTTCCAGGTTTGGTCTCAGTCTTCTTTGCAGCTTTGCTTCCTTCCATCTGACAGGACTCTCAGCTTTTATTGCTTACAGTGACAGACAGGGGCTTTAGTGAATCTGGTCAGTTTCAGGGACTTCCTGAAGTTATTTTGAGATGTTTGGCATTTCTTAAGAAATTTTTCTGCAGGATAAAATATTTCAATCTCTGAGGAAACTATTACACAGGGAACTACCTGCAAGGCGGCTATAAACTGAATTTTCTACCAACTTTTCACTTTATTCTTTTATTTAAAAATGTTTTTTACATCTTTTATTAACTCTGTTCATGGACAATTTCATATAAACAACACACACATATTCCTTTGCAGTATAAAAAAGTGTGTACTCCTAGATTGTTGGAGATAATATTTCATATATATTAACCAGGTCAAATTTTAAATGACTTTACTATTTATTCAACATATACAACTAGATATGGGTAATTCCGTGTATGTTACTTTAAATGTTACCATTAAATATGTCTACTTAACCATTGTTTTAAAATCTAATCTAAGTTTTCTCCTATGTATACGAATTAAATACCATCTTAGCATTGTTCCTGTTACACGGGAGTATCATTCTATGTATTTGTTAGAAGAGTGCATTTCTCTCCTTTTGTTTCAGTTTCTGGTCATGAAGCTAAATCTGGGAAAAATATCCCTGCAATCATATATTTTCTATGCTGTCTCAGAAAGGAAAGTTAAGAAAATTACAATGTGTCTCTTGTCAATTATAGGGAATATTCTAAAATTTCTCTTAAGAGGAAGATATAGAAAGAATCAAGAGCCGGGCAGTGGTGGCGCAAGCCTTTAATCTCAGCACTTGGGAGGCAGAGGCAGGTGGATTTCTGAGTTCGAGGCCAGCCTGGTCTACAGAGTGAGTTCTAGGACAGCCAGGGCTATACAGAGAAACCCTGTCTCAAAAAACCAAAAAAAATAAGAAAATCTAAACCACACCTCTTTGAGTCAATGATAAGCCATGTCTAATTAGAAGTGACTCACTAAAGACTTCATTATTTACTTCTGTTTTAAAGTCTATTCATACTACTTTCATTCACCTCTCCATTCATCATTTATTAATTTAACATATCGTGAAACTTTATTATGTAGCAGACCCAAAGGCACACACACACACACACAAAATGCTTATAATGAGTTGTCTCCTGGAGCAGAAGTAGGAGGTCTTGTAAGGCAGAAAGAAAAACATGAGGAAAAGTAGTTTATACTCTTATCTCTACAATGACAGCAGCATAGGCAGGCCACTCTGAAAGCAGAAAGGAGAGAAATCTCCATCAGTTGCATTTTCTCCTTCTTGGCCCATCTTCAGATGACTAAAATTTCCGAGATGAATGGCTGTTTGAGTTGAGGCCTTTAAAGTGATTTGGCATTAGATAGGTATACCAAAGAAGCTTTTGAATAGGGAAAAGAGGGATTTCTAAACATTCCAAACAGGAAAAGATTAGGTATCAGAAGTTACATGCCTATGCAATTCTTGGCAAGGCTAGAAGAATGGGCTGGAGTGTAATTCTCTGGAGTGAGTCAGAGGATGCCACCTATTATAGGAGCTACTGTCTTGCCATTGCAGGAGATAGGAATCAAGGGTTCATTCACTAGACTCATTAACTTAAAAAGCACATAGTTCAGTGATTGGGGGGCAGAGGTCAGGAAGTTGGTATCATAAAGTTTCTGTTATTCCTGGAACTATGCCACTCAACCCCCACAAAGCTGGGAACTGTGAGCTGGAATGCAGAAATATCCATATCTGTGCGATGTGCTCTGCTTGCCGGAAGAAAGTTGTTGGGAGATAATGTCTTTCACACTTCCATTTTCTGCTCTTTGAGTGATCACAGCTGACTGATGGGGCTTATTTCTCATCCCAAACATAGCTGTCAGGATCTAGGACATGTGATTTTTAGTCTTGCAGGCTTTTCTGTAAACAGAGAGAGTACACAAAGAGAAGGTGGTTGTAGATGCAGGATGTAGATAAATCTTGATGCATACCTGGGGAAGATGAGATGGGAGAATGAGAGCCTGAAGGAGGGGTGGTTTATGAAAGAGAGACAAAACCAAAGAGATTCGAGGGTGGTTTCTAGGATGGCTGGAACAGGAAAGCAACAGACCTTGGACCAAGGCGGACGTACATGGAGGTGTTTAGTATGTACCAGGGAGGGGATCAGGGAGGAGGAATAGTAGACTTAAAGACACACTAGCTAAGAGGCCATTGCATTAATTAAGGTAATGTTTGTTAGTGGCTGAACTAAGGCAACAGTGGTAGATGAGCAGAGCTCATTCTAAGAGCCTGTGAAAATACTATGTTCACTTTTAAGACATAATGTTCGTTTTTCCTTCTCTCTGGACTGTCCCTTTCTTCTAGTTCTTTCTTTAAGTGCAACGCATTACTCAAGTCAGACAGTTCTCCACATACTGGGGACCACAGGAGTTGTGGGCAGTGTTGCTTCTATTCTCATTTAATCTCTTCCAGGCAGTGTGTTCAGTTAAAAGGAAAACTTAAGCAGCAGTGATTATGTTTCCTGTGTCCTTGATGTTGTATTTTCTGAGGTCTCTAGAGCTAATAATGTATTTCCTGAAGGTTCCAGATTGACATGTAAAGTTTCAAAGGTTGACAGTCTCAGAACAAATTATGTGAGTCCTAGGCAACTGTTACACATGTTTTTTGGTTTTTTTTTTGTTTTGTTTTGTTTTGTTTTTTAAAAAAGTGGGGTCCATGAAGCACTTTTATTTCTCCAATTAGGTCTTGTTTGTTTAAAAGATCTTCTGACATGGGACTTGTGATCCTTAGCCTTCCAGTGCAAAGATTCCAGGCATACGCTGTGCCTGGCTTGAGTGGAAGATTTGAAAGAGGACTTCTCTGGAGCTGCGCTATAGGAGCCCGTCTGTCTTACTGTAAGCAGGAAGAATGAGGCACTTGCACCTGATCTCCAGCCCAGGAGAGGTGCTCACAGGGAGCACTCGCTGCAGTTGTTATGGAATCAGGATACAGCACAGATTCCTGTTGCCTCCTGTTAGAGAAAACCAGCAGGCCTAAGACAGGCTGGTTTGCTTAAGCAGGCTGAACTGGAGGAGTATGCAAGACTCACAGCAGGGGAATCCCAAGATGAGGTGTCCTGGGCACTGTAGCTCTTTCTAAGAATTTACAGAGGCTCCTAAGAGTCTCGGTTGTAAGAGAGTATTGGACTGTTTTATGACAATATTAGTTCTGTGAGAAGTTATTGCCTCATCCCAGCTCTCTCTGTCCTTTCACCACCGCTTGACCTTGGAGAAAGGACTGGGATTGGTTTAGCAAAAAGAAAGAAAATTACAAGGAAAGAGAACTCATTCCCCCATACTTCTTTCCTGTCTTCCTCCTATTAGGTAAAACTTGATGTGGCTTGAGGATGCTGGCTCTGAACACATGCTTCCTTGGTTAATGAACTGCTGTCTAATCAGTACCTAAACGAACTGGAAACCGAATCTAAGTACACGCTTTGTAAGAAGTGACTTGAGTATCAGCCAACTGCAGAAGCTGAGCTCCAGACATTCATAGGCAACCGCCTATTCAAACTACACTCAAAGCAGACAAACTGAGATCTGAAACCACTTTCGTTATCTCTGCGCTTCATTTCTGTCTTCTGTATTTCATTTCCATTTTCTTTCCGTAGATACAATTTGACTGTGACAAACCAGAGTCCTTTGGGCCAGTTCTGGTTCATAAAGATCACTTGATTCTAGCATGCTCAATAAAAGCCACTTAAGTCGGACAGTGGTGGTACACGCCTTTAATTCCAGCACTTGGGAGGCAGAGGCAGGAGGATTTCTGAGTTTGAGGCCAGCCTGGTCTACAGAGTGAGTTCCAGGATAGCCAGGGCTACACAGAGAAACCCTGTCACAAAAAAACAAACAAACAAACAAACAAAAAACAAACAAAAATAAATAAAAGCCACCTAAGATCTTCAAATTCATTGTAACTTTGTCTTCACCATTACCTATCTCAAATCTTGGAGGAGGGAAGAGATGGTTTAGTTTTTAAATCATGCATAAAGTTTTAATTATTGAGTATAATCCGGTCATCTTAATTTTGAATCTGAGTATTTTAGCAGTTCAAATGGAGATCGGCCTTTTTTATTTCCTGCATGAGCAGAAGAATGATGGGAATTTTTCATCCAGTCAGTGGAGAGAGTGCTTCATTAATTAACTTTTTAAGAGGAGCAGGAGGCAACTGTAGATAGCTTGGTGCTCACACCCCATCAATTCTGCTTGGTTACATGCTGGCTAAACTTTGTTATTCCCAGAGAGTTAGCTGATGCAGTACTGGGGAGGAAAGGCAAAGAAAATACGAAGAAAACCTTTCTGTCACATCCTAGCTGGATGACCCTGTTAAACATATATAACCCCTATAAACCCTGGTACCACGATCTGTAGAAATACGACAGATTAGTATATGTGTCCTTTTCTTTCACTCATTTAAATAGGACAGCACACTTGAAAATTTCCCCAAAATCCACTAGGCACTCAATATCCATTAAATGCTTCATGATTGATGTGTCTTCATCAGGCAGTGCTTTGAAAACTTCCAACAGCTTTTTTATGAATGGACTAAGTCACCCTGAACCCACAAGCCGATAAGATTAACTGTAGTTAGATAGATAAATAAATAAATAAATAAATAGCACCATTCTGGGAGGATGTTCTCCAAGATCCCCTAACAGACCATTCTTTTCCTGATGAGGATAATCAGGAATCCTTTTCCTGAACAGGATAATCTGTTCTGCCTAAGTGTTCTTAATGTTTTAGCTCCACTTACAAAAGCCATTAAGGATTTCACATTGATGAAAGATTTTTTTTTTTTTTTTTCCCCGTTTTTTTTTTTTTTTTTTCATTACCTTCTTCAACATTTAGTCTTGAGTTACTGGCCAGTAGTTACCTGGAAACTGAAAGGAACCTAAGAGACGCCATAAATTACTAAGAAACTCTGACAGAAAAAGATGATGCAGATGGAAAAGACTGGTGGAGAAAAACTCTCCATTTGTTTCATGAAAAGCTAGGAAGGTAGAAAAGAGTGTGAGACACTAAAGGAAGCCAACTCATGGATGACATCGTCAGCGATTCAGGGATGGGAGCTGCCTCACCTCTACCTGAAAATGCTTCTAGCGGAGCCTGTATGAGGTGATGGTTTGTTCTACTGTCTAGAAGACTGAAGACAGAGCATTTGTGAGAGAAAATGGATCATGGAATGATGAAGGGATGCTTCAGATCCTACAGGAATTGCCCCATCTGTCTCCCCATAGTGTTTCACATTTAGATTTTAAGCTTCCTGAATTTGTGATACTGATTTCAACCATTCCTGACATAACACTATGATCTTCTGTGTTTTTTTTTTTTCTCCTGTGAGGGATTTAATCTTTAAAAACATGTACAAATCACCCTTTACCTCGTAGAAGTGTACAAGCACTCTGTAACAGAGCAGATGGAGAACTGGTAATAAGTCAGAGGGAGCCAGGGGAAGTACTTGAGTCTGTTGGGTTACATTAAAATTAGTTCTAAGCAATTTACCTAGTGAACACATGGCTTTCATCATGACGTTCCTGTCCTGGTTAGCCTTAACTGTCAGCTTGATGCAGCCTGAAGTCACGAGAAAGTTGAGCCTTGATTGAGGAATTCACTAGATTAGAATTTAAGGGAAGTGTTTTCATTATTAATCAACGCAATAGGGCCCAGACCACCTTTGGCAGGCATAGTCCCCAGGCTGGTGGCCCTGGGCTATATAAGGAAGATAGCTAAGTGCAAGCCCAGGACACAGCAAGCCAGAGAAGGAGCCAGGAAGTGCCCTTCTGCCATGGGTTCTCCTTCAAGCTCCTATCAGCCTTACTGCCCTGACTTCCCTCAGTGAAGGATTGTGATCGGAAGTAGCTGCTTTTGTTCAGCAGCAGAATCACAGCAAGAGAATGAAACCAGGCAGCTGCTCTGCAGTATGATGATCATATGGCTTGGTAAGCCAGAAGCCAGCCGGATCCCCCCTAGTTCTACGAGTCAGCTTCAATCCAGCAGTTGGCAGCTCCTGAGTTTCATAACAAATTACAAACCCATAAACTTTCTTGGTAGGAGAATGTGCCCTTAGCAGGCTCTGCTTTGCAGACAAACTAAGTGGCAGACGTTTGCTCTCTGCCAAGGGCCTGCGTTGAGCAGTCCAGTGAGTTGCACAGGTGAAGTTGGCCGCTTTTGGTGTGAGTGCTGCAGGAGGATTTCAATTATAAAATGAAATAGTGAAACAACAAATCCCTCAGTATGTATGCCTCTGAGTAGGAAAAGGGCTGCTTGGCAGTGCCATGTACTCTCAGCAGTGTCTCTTTTTTGCTTTTCCAGACTCTTCTTCTCCCTAGCCATAGAGAAGACCCTCAAAAGGTTGGCATGCCTTTTCTAGGGGGCTCTGACCTCTGACTGGAGTTCCTGAAGTAATTATCCACTATGAAGCTCTGTTGATCAAGTGTCAAATATGTGCCAGCCCATGAATATATCATGGAATATCACTACCCTTTGAGAGACAAAACAATGTCTATTATTTGGGGCAAATCGCAGGTATATATGTGTTCCACTTAGAGTTTAATTCTGATTTTGTGACGTATAGATTTGGAGAGTGCTGTAAATATCCAGCACCATTATTAATTACCTAAGTACTGCTAAAGAATCATTTTTTTTTTTATCAACTTTGGAAAGATATTTTCTCCTTTTGATTTGGAGAGTCAAATTGGCAGTCAGGAAGAAGCATGTTTGCACATACTTGCTCATTTGAAAGAATTTATCAGCCAGGCAGTGGAAGCATATGCCTTTAATCCCCGCACTTGGAAGGCAGAGGCACGTGGATCTCTGTGAATTCAAGGCCAGCCTCATCTTCAGAGTGAGTTCCAGGACAGCCAGAGACACACAGAGAAACCCTCACTCAAACAGCAACACGAAAGTATCTTTTTTTTTTTTTTTCCCTAAATGTGAGTTTTCTTTTCACACTGATAAGGTTCCTTCACATCCTTTAGTATTTTGGCCAATGTGTACATTTGTTCAGCAAGCTCTGTAGGAGTGTAGGAGATGCCTGAGGAGTGATACAATTTAGTGGCCAAGCATCTGTGACACTGTAATCTTATAACACATTTCATACTTCACTTTCTTACCTAGTGCATGGCTCTTCTCAGAAGGATATTTTTGTTGCCGTCCTTGGGAATAAGAATAGATTAAAATCTTCAGTTATGTAACCACAGTCCTTTACCGAATAGTGGCTCTCACACGTGAACTGTCTCTCTGATAGGCACCGTGTGCAGATACGATGCAGGTGTGCAGACCCAGCCAGCGTCTCCTGAATCCCCGGTCCACTGCCATAGCAACCTCACCAGTTTCTCTTTGCTGGGAACAGCCATTTCTGAGTTTGACATCAGAATCTCCTGGGGCTTTTCACAACATGACAATATCTCAGGCTTTTTCTGAAGGCCCCCTCCCATGAGTCCATGCTGTACGAGGCACCAGCGCTTTCCCAGAACTCCCCAAGTGATCCCAGCTCATCTCAAGGTTGAGCCCCTACTCCAGGGCTCTTTCCGCTGGAGGAGGAGACATTGATTATTCAATGTCAATTCCTTCCATTTCCCTGGACCATTAGGTAACTTAAAAACATTGGCTCCGGGATATGCTAGTGTGCAAATACTGTGTTAGAGTGAGATACTTCCCTTCTTATCTCTGGCAGGAAGAGACCTGTCAATCGTGCTGCTGCCCCTCCCCCATTCCGGAAGGCTTTTATCTCCATGGACCACTCAATCTCAACTCTTCCCAAAATCCTGCAAGTGACACTGCATGTAAATACCCGTGATAGCAGCCTCTTCAGAAGTATACTCCTGGCTTTTAGGTCTCTGGACAACAGCCTTCTTTTAAAGTGTGTACTGAGCACATAAGTCAGTCAGTACACCACACATTCATATTAGCAAAACCAGTCTCAAATCTGTGACTCATGTTTCCTTGATTCCTCCCCCCACTCTGTGTGTGTGTGTGTGTGTGTGTGTGTGTGTGTGTGTGCATCTTTTAACTTTTTTTTTTGCCCTAAAAATGATCAAGAAAATAAATCTGCAGACGCCCCTCCACTCCCTCTTTGGTATTTCCTGTTCTTTCTTACTTCTCTTTTGTGTAGATGTTTCTGTTTTTCACAGACTTATTCCCTCTTTTTGCTTATTCTGTCTCCCCTGACAAAGCTCTGCTCATTCTTAAGTTTTGCACAACTATCATTTCACCGTGGAACTTTCCCAGACAGGTCTTTCTAACAGAGCTTATAAGTTGCTTGCACATCATCTTGAGCCTTGGAGTCTCATCCAGTTGCTTTATAGTTAAGTTGTTTTCACAGTTGTGGTCTCTGTGTCTGCTAGATCAACTCAACAAATGCTCCATGAGGGGCCAGCTGTGTGCAGGGCTTTTAGACAAGAAAGACAAAATGAATCGATCACTCTGCCGTTCTTGTCTAGGAACTCACACTATGGTATGAAGTTAGATGCTTATAAGATAGTAAATATAAATTTAGGTGCCTAGGGTGTTACAGAAGACTATACAGAGCTGAAACTTAAAACGTGAGAGGAATTCAAATTTCAGTAGGTGAAGAGTCCCTAGCAGCATATTTAAGCCTAGGGAACAGTGTGTAAAGGCTCTTAGATGCTAGAACCCCATGAGTGTAGACCAACAGTTATCCTTCATTAAAATACTGTCAGAAAAAGTTCAATATGTTCCTGTAGTTGGAGATGTAGGTCTCTCTAGGTATTGGTGTCCTGTGGAACGGTTATTTGTTGTGATGCTGTAGGCTCTGTAGAATGCTTTTATACTTTGGGCTACTTCCAAAAGGCTACATATACTCCTGCGGTTATTCCAATGTACAAATTTCCAGGTTCAGGGGGAAATTCTTATTTTTTAAATCTTGGAGACTTGTATTTGGCCTTAGGCTCTGTTACTTGTGGGTTCTAGGGTTAAGTCCCTTAACCCTTTGCACTCAGCTAGTTCTACAGACAACTCTTATGTAAGATGGGCTGAGGTAAGAAACATGGAAAGCTACTTGTATAGTGCTTGTCACTTAAAAGGAACCCAGAAAACAGACAGACAAAACAATAAAAGCAGATTCTCACTGGGTCAGAAAATGAAGGAATTTTGGCATAGATTGCAGCTGCTTCTTTGTTCTGGGTAGAATACGACTCCAACATGTGCAGAGTGCATCCGAGCAGCCAAGGAAATGATTGACAGCCCCAGTTCCCTCTCCTCCTTCCGATGTTCACTGCCTGAATCCTGCTTTCTTATCTTCACTGTGAGCAGAACTGGCCATCCCCCTCCCTCCATGTAGACCTCCAGGCTGGCTGGTGCAGGAGCGCTCATGATTTCTTGCTAGATGAAGACGAAGAAGGTGATTTTAGTTTGGAGGTTAGCAAAAAAGCTGGGGCTGTGGAGAGTGGGAGAATTTCTGATTTACATGCCCTCCCCAGCTCTGAGCAATCTGTTCCTGTTTAAAACCAAAAGCAAAACATATTCCTTCAAACCAGCTTAGGAGAATAGTGACAACTAAGACAATATATTTATTCCAGCTGTCATGGGAGTCATGAATTTCTGGATTAAAAAAAAAAAATCTATTGCAGTTTTTGAAAAGTCTGTAGTTCTTGGCCTAGGGATTCCTGAAAAAATTCTGGGAGCTTTTGTTTGTTTGGTTTTTGTTTTGATTTTTGTCATGGATTTAGTTATTTTTGGAGTCAGAGTTTTTCTATGTGATGGAGGCTGGCCTTGAACTCACAATGTCCCTGCCTCAACCTTCTTATGCTGCAATTATAGATGTATACCATGATGCTTGTCACAAGTTCTTAATTCCAAAATTGTTTTTTTTGTTTGAAAGGCTAGATTATTTGTTGAGAATTGCATGGATCTAAGATGTGAGTAGAGTTTAATGAGTCATTAAAGAGACAAACGGAAGCTTACTCATTCATTGCAGAAATAAGTAAATATTTTGTAGCAAAGAGTATGGATATAGTTCTGAGTTAAGGGGCTTCACAGATGAGCATAAGTCACCTTATGTTTCTTAATAGCCCATGGAGATGCAGATAAGTAAACAAATTGTTTCACTGCAGTGTGGTATAGGCCTCATAGAAGCCCAAGGTGGTATAGGAGGGAACTCAAAGGCCTAAAAGATGAGCAGAATTTATCCAGAGGAAGAGAGCTGTGGGTGGGAGAGTGTTCTAGGCAGAGGAAACAGTATGGCATGACTTAAGGATTACATAAGTTTGTGAACACGGGGAACTAACTTCATTTAAATGTCCCTGGATCACAGTGGCTGAGGATGAGACTGGCAGTATTCCCATTATCTTCTATTTAGCCATTTGATGCTTCCAAGGCCTGCATTGTAGGCTAAGGGTAAAGTAAGGCTCTTAGCGGATTTGGGATCCAGGCTACTCAACAGGAGTTTGCTACAGAGATGTGTAACATGTTTTCCATTTTGCTATCGTTTGATATATATTGTGGGGGAGCTTTAAGAGTTCCCAATCATGTTTGATGAAGCTAGATTTAGACGTTCTTTTAGACCATGAACTGAACACCAAAACTGTATTTCAAGTCTCAGCTACCAGGATCTCGGTTTGTATTGTGTGTGAAAGGGTCTGCATGTGGGTGTGTGCAGGTGTTCAGACCCAGGTGTATACCCACAGAAGCTAGAATGGAAGGTTAGCTATCTTCCTCTATGTTTCTCCATTCTATTTTTTGATACAGGGACACACTGTAGCTTATTTACTCTCTTAGACAGACGGACTGATAAGAATGTTCCATATCTACCTGTCTCCATCCATCCCCCAATTCACCAATGGCTGCGGTTATAGATGCCCACAGCTGGGCCCAGCTTATTATGTAGGTGTGCTAAGAATCTGCACATGCCTGCATAATAAGCACTTTACCCACTGAGCCATCTCTCTAGCCCCTGGTTGGACTCCTTAGTAGGCAGTATTCCTATCAAGTCACAAATGAATAATGAAGGGATATGATGGAGTGGGTCCCAGGTATAAGGGCTTCTCCAGCCTTAGCCAGTAGTTGATATTTAGCAATTAGTTTTTACTTATTTTTCTATGATCAATGAGGAGGCAAGAAAATACCAGCACGATGAGCTAACTCAAATGCAGATCAGAGCCTCTGAAAACGAAGTCGTGTTAATACCATGCTTCATTAAGTATATAGTTTTATATTATTTTTAGGGTATTGGCTATTGGGGGTAGAACAGCACTAGTGACACAGGAGGCCAGTGACACAGGAATAAGTAGAGAAATAAAACAACACAAAACATTGTACTAATACAATGAAAGAGATTGCAACAAGGGCCATGGCTTGGTGTGTTAACTTTAAAAATGAATAAGCATTAAAAAACAAACAAACAAACAAACAAAAACAGGCAAAAAGAATCATAGATCCTACGAATTACAAAGTATTTCTGGGTCGTTTGTGTAGAACCTTCATTTTACAGACAGCTAGCCCTCCAGAAGTGTTAAGCTGCCCCTCTGCTCTAGAGTCCAGCTCCTCTACCTCAGGGCCTTTCCAGGCTTGGTTCCCTGCTGTGCATCCTCTCGGCAATATTCTCCTGCTTTGGTTTGCTTGAAACTTCATCATGAGACTTTTCTATTTACTGAACCCCTCAATAGTTTCCAACCAGTATTTCTTGATATCTTACCCATTTGTTTTTCTGCTTTGAACCTGTTTCTTAGGTATTTTGGTGGTTTTTTGTTTGTTTGTTTTTTGTGCTGGAATTTACGTACGATGTATCTTAATCATTAGTCTATCCCTATCACTCATAGTGGTGCGGGGGTGCCAGGAACATCACAGGTTATATGTGTGTGTGTGTGTGTGTGTGTGTGTGTGTGTGTGTGTGTGTGTGTATTCGGACTGAGTCTCTCTATGTATTCCTGACTATCTTGGAACTCTTTATGCATTATGTAGACCAGGCTGGCCTTGAACTGACAGAGATTCTCCTGATTCTGCTTCCCCAGTGCTGGGATTAAAGGTGTGTACCATCATGCCTAGCCAATAAATATACTTTTAAGATTTAAGAATGAACGAAAACTGGAGTATGAATCTACAAAACCATCCACGCTTCTTACCACTCCAGGCCTTCACAAATTTCTACAGGTGTATAAATCACTTTTGATTGAGGATGTCTTGGTTCTGGAACTGTGTGATTCTGACAGGCAAGACCTCAGGCAGTGCCCTTGCTTCTGCACTGTGTGCCACAGGTCTTAGTTCTTGCTGCTTCAGCTGCTAACCCTGAGGCTGTGGGTTCCTAAGGCTGGCTACGAACTTCTATTGAGCACATGAGATTTAGCCTCAAAATCCCCCTTACTGAACATGGAATGAATGGAGAGTTAAGTTGCATTTTGTTCATTCACAATTTGAAACGTAAAGGAAAAATGGAAGATTTTTCACAGCAAACCCATTACTAAGCTTCTACTTTAATTATGCACAGTCGTTCCTTTCTGCCTTTTGAACCAAGCCTGGCCCCCTCAACCCACATGATGCTGGTTGTACTGCAGAGCATTTCTCCCAGGATGTTTGCACTCTGTACTTTTTTAAAGGGCTTCTTCTGGTTGTTGCCTGTTGTGGAGGCCATTCTAGAGGCTCACTTCCGAAGCTGGCTACATCTGTCACCTCTCACCCACACTGTTATTTTTGGCACTTCCCTTCCTGGCCACACTGAAATGAAGGCTTCTGGGAATGCTGGACATATTCTCTCATTACTTCTGCAAACACTGAAAAATAATCTTCAAAGAGCAAAGAAGAAATTAACAATAGTTGTTAACACTAAAATTTCTTGAAAGTTTTTTTTTTTTTTTTTTTAATAGATAGCTATCTTAGCCAGGCCTTGAACTTGCAGTGATCCTCCCGACTCCTTCTCTTCAGTGCTGAGATTATAAGTCTGTGGCATCCTGCCCAGCTGACTTCTTGAGCTGCTGATAAATGGTGAGGCTTGGGCTTTTAACCTGGTTAAACATGGTTGAGTGCCATGTTTGGCCCATGGTAAGTGCTGAAGGGTTGCTGGACTGTTGACTGCTGGGGTAAATGCTCAAAATGCCCATGATTCTCTTTCTTGGTTGTTGGTACATGGCTTTGCCAGGCACAGTCTTACTCAGAGATCCCCAGGACACAGAAGATTCACTTTTGGGGTAGGTCACACCTTGTTGGGGGGCTGACCTTTTCCTCTCTAGCCTTTATATGAGTAATCAATAATTATCTCCATAATTTCTCAATGTATCAATATATCAATAATTTCTCTCAAACAATACTTGACAATCCTGTCCCCAGACACTGCCAAATGTTACAAGGGAGACAAACATTCCCCTCTCTTACACAGATCTGGGGTGTAGACCATGCCTTGATGGGACTCGAGGTTCCTAGATTCCTTTGGATTATGTAACTGGCTATATTGTCAGCTTCTTTTGGAGGTGGCCTTCCTTTTCCTTTGGTTCATCTATCCCCTGGGACATTCAGTTCTGCTCTTTTAGCCTATCTGGAAGTTAATTCCAATTCTGGAAGTTACAGCCCTTGACAGCTCATTTTCCCTGGCCACACCCACCAAACTTGCTGAGCTGCTTCAGGTCTCTTTCCAGCTCGCTCAGTGATCCTGACTCTGCTCATCATCTGCTCTCGCCCTCAGCAGCAGCTCCCTTGTCCGCTCCTCCTAACCACAGCGAGCAGCTAAAGAAAGACTTGTAATTAAATCCAAATGGCCACAAACCTTCTATTTCCTCCTTGGTCATTGTACTCAATTCTGTTATTTGTTCTTCCTCCATTACCTGCTGAATTCCATTCCCTAATGCTCATTCAAGCACAAGCCTTTTTCTACGGCCCTCAAGCTTCCTTCCCCACACCAATCTCACTTCTCCCTTTTTGCCCTCCTTAGGAGGATGAAAGCTGTGTTTCCACTTTGTGTGAACGTACCCATGTGCCTGTCTACCCTCAATGTCTCCTCTAGCCTCAGCTGAAAACAGTCCTTTCTCCCCTCCTTCTGCTTTGTATTTGTGAAGGCTCTTTAACTAGGCTGAGGATCTGTGTTTGTCTTAGAACTGTTTCTGCGTGCATGTGCATAGAGTCAATGTATACTCTCTTTTTTGTCCTCCCTAGGACTAATATGGGGTTGCCTTAGTCAGGGTTACTATTATTCTGATGAAAACCATGACCAAAGCAACCTGGAGAGGAAAGGCTTTATTTGGCTTACACTTCCACATCACAGACCATCACTGAAGGAAACCAAGACAAGAATTCAAGCAGGGCTGAAGCCTAGATGTAGGAGCTGCTGCAGAAGCCATGGAAGGGTGCTGCTTACTGGCTTGCTCCTCATGGCTTTGCTCAGCTTGCTTTTTTTTTTTTTTTTTTTTTTTTTTTTTTTTTAATAAATCCCAGGACTACCAGTCTAGGAATGGCTCCACCCACAATGGACTATTCCTTTCCTCATCAATCACTAATTAAGAACATGTTCCACAGGCTTGCCTACTGCCTGATCATATGGTGGCATTTTCCTAATTGAGGTTCCCTCTTCTCAGATGACTTTAGCTTGTGTCAAGTTGATAGAAAAATAGCCAGCACAGGGATGCTTTCCTTTATGCAAGTTCTTCTTTCCACAGTGCGAAGGGAGATAGAAAATACAATGTACAGTACATATCAACTCAGCTACTAATCTCCCCCTTCCCATGACATCTCTACTAAATGATGGACATACAAACTGGAATGCTGAAATGACCCATCACTTGAGAGATTAAGGCAATGTATGACTTACTCAGCTCCACCACATTTTTGGCATGTTCATCTATTCTGGTTAATCACCTCCCTATGCACTGGACCTTTTGGTTTTATTCTGACTCTAGTCATTTGTCTCCCCTGGTCTCTTCCTTCCTTCCTTCCTTCCTTCCTTCCTTCCTTCCTTCCTTCCTTCCTCCCATCTTTCCTTCCTTCCATCCTTCCTTTCTTTTTGAGACAGAATTTCACTCTGTAGACCTGGCTGGTCTGGAACTCACAGAGGTCCACTTGGCTCTGCTTCCTAAGAGCTGGGATTAAATACATGCACTACCAGCCAGGCTCCCATAGTATATATGCTTAGAGACCTAAAGATTTCTAAAAGCACAGAAAGGGCTCTTTTGGTGAAATTGGTTTCCACCAATTAGCTCTTAGACACAATTCTTAAGAAACTGGTTAAATCAAAGCACCTTCTTTGTTGTAACTATCCATAGATGACCTGTGTGGGTTTACTCATACTGTGAGCAAATGCTCATCTCCTCAGCTGAACCAGCCTTTTAGTTCACAGCAGCTTTTCCTTAATTGAATCATTCTTGTCAGACTCTTCATGACTCAGTGGTGAAGGGCCAACATACCATATGGCCTGAGTCATCAGTTAACCCTCATTAGTCCAGTTGTGTTCAGAAGGTCCTCACAACCCCTTAATAATCTACGTTCCCCAATGTTCACTTAGAAAGTCATCTGAGGAAGGATGAGGTATACTGGCCAAAATATTTCTAATGTTTCCGGAAGACATATGGAATGGCATTAAGATGAAGAGTGTGTTTAAATAAAGGAAAATTTAGGTTTAGTCCTGAATCTGATACTAGCTTGAAATAAAATCATTTTTATTCCTTTGGGGCTACAAGGTTATCTTTCTTGTAAATATTTTAAAGTAAAATATAATTACATCACTTCTCCTTTCTTTTCCCCTCTCCAATCCTTCCTGTTTAGCCCTCTCATTCTATCTCAAATTCATGGCCTCTTTTTCTTTAATTGTTTATGTATACACACACACACACAGAGCATACATAGTTTATATAATGTGAGTGTGTGTGTATCTGTGTCTGTGTGTGTGTGTGTGTGTATCTGTGTCTGTGTATAATTTCAAGGCTGACCACTTGGTATTAGATAACTAATTTGAGGATTCTTTTCTGCACAAGGCTGTTATGCTCTTAGTGTCCTGTAGTTCTTTGTCTAGGGTTGAGGCCCTGTGAGTTTTCCCCTTTCCACGGTAGCACGCCTATTGCTGTTATTCTTTTTTCATTCTTGTATAGGTAGCTGTATCGGTGAGGTTTGATGAGAATAGCTTCTCTGACCTTTACAGGAAACAAAATTTCGCATTAAACTCCCTTCTCCTCTGTCTCTTATGGTCTTTCTGCCCAATCTTCTGTTATGGTTCCTGAGCCCTACATGCAGATGTATCAGTTAGGGCTGACACTAGACAATCACCTGAGGTGCAGGGGTATCAGTTGGGGCTGACATTAGACAGTCACTCATTCTCTGCATTTTGATCAGGTACGGTTTTCTGGAGTGTTCTGCAAACTTACCTTTTGAAAGATAAAGACTCTTTTCCATCAAACATTCTATGGTTCCCATATTTGCAAGCATTACCACAAAAAGCATATTTTAGGACCATCTCTTTAGGTTTATAAGTTCACAGTGATAGGCTTTGTTGTGGATCACTACAAAATCTTCCCCCTCTAGGCAGTCAATAGGCCTTGTATGTTTGGAGTCACATTTCTTAGAAATCAAATTTCCTCCTATTATCTGGGCCTCAGGTTTTCAATAGCGCTTGTTGAAAGTCACACCTTAAAAATAAATGGAAGATAGATTTGGAGAATGCAATTTATATAGATGATGAGATTAAAGGCAGCATTTGAAGGAAAATTGGCTGAAAATTTTCTGAGTTGAAGTGAGATATGAATCCTTGGGTATAAAATACGTTTCAAGTCTCAAGTAACTTAAATAAAGTAAATTCTCCCCAGAAGGAATTTTGGAATATCAAGGATAAAGAGAAAGATCTCAAAGACTACTTAATCTCAAAGGAAAATTACTACCAAGAAAATTAAATTACCAGTAGATCTCCCATCTGTAAGCATGGATTTTTGAAGGTGACAAAGCAAACATCTATGAAATCCTGAGGTAACCAAGAGACTAGAATCATAGGCCTAGGTATGTGGCTCTTTAAGGTGGAGGTTGAACTGAACGGATTCAGGCACATGTTCCACACACAAACCTTTCCTAGAAGAACAATTGTGTGATAGAGACAAATGTACTGGAAAGGACAAGACAAGCATAGTGACAGTGAGCACAAAACTTAGTGGTTCTTGTTAACAGAACAAATTGCCAATTAAAACTTATAATACCATCTTGTGTTAAAGAAGGAAGAAGTGCCTGTAGCTAGATCTTTATACGAATCAGAAATGTTCAATTGCCAAGCCAATATCATTTTTCTTTTTTAAAAAATGTTTTCTTTTGTACATTATACCCTGATTACAGTTTCTTCTCCCTCCACTCTTCCCAGTCCTCTCTCCCACCAACCTTCTCCCCCAGATCCACTCCTCCATTTCCCTTTGGAAAAGAGCAGGCCTCTCAGGGATATCAACCAAACAGTATAACATGTTCAATAGGACTAGGAACAAACCCCATTTCAAGGCTGGATGAAGCAACCAAATAGAAGGAAAAGGGTCCCAAGAGCAGGCAAAAGAGTCAGAGACACCCCCACTCCCACTGTTAGGATTCCCACAAGAATGCAAAGCTATATAACCATAACAAAGGAATATATATATATATATATATATATATATATATAAATTTAGACTTTATCAGAAAAACATATCGTCTAAAAATAGCTATACTTCAGTATCCGTGAGGATCTGTGTCCAAGGTCCTTTGCAGGTACCAAAATCTGGATATTCAAGTTCTTTATTTTAAAAATGACAGTGTTTTCATTTAGCCTACACAATCCTCCCAGGTAGTTTGTACCATCTGTAGATTTTGTATGCTAATTTAATGCAAGTATAATAATAGTTATTAAACTGCATTATTTAGAATGTAGTGATCCCAAACAGCCATAATTCATTTTGAACATTTAAATGTCTAGTTGGTGGTACCCTAAGTTTTGGAACTCATCTATCTGGAAGGTAGATTGTGCATATGTTACAGAAATCAAAAGTACAGTGGTTCTAAACCTTCCTAATGCTGCAACCCTTTAATAAAGTTCCTTACGGTGTGGAACTTTTTTTCTACTTTCCAATCAATATCATTTTTAAAATTTTTCTTTCCTACCATAAAATTATTTTGTTGCTACTTCATAGCTGTAATTTTTCTACTGCTATGAACTGTAATAAATATATCTGGTTTGCAAGATATCTGATATGTGGCCCTAAAGGGCCCCTAAGGGACCCACAGGTTGAGAACCACTGTAGTAGTAGCCTTTGGTTTCCATGTCATTAAGAAAACCAGAACAACCTTGTTCTTGGGCTGGAAGAGGGTGTGGTGATCACAGCACTTACCACACAAGCATAAGTATCAGAATCCAGATCCTGTTGTTCCTTCCAGAAGCAGAGAAGGAGGTATCATGAGGCTCAGGAGACAAACTAACTTTACATCTGAAACTTGCAAGATTTTGGAGGGCCCTTCTCTAGTGTTATAGAAGCAGTGAGTGACTGCTATGGGAGGAGGTCCTGATGGCCAGAGCTGCAGTGAGGAGATTCTCCGACCTGTCCAGCCATCTGCCAGTTGTATAAAGAGTTCCAGGTATGCAGCTTTTACAAGCCATCATCCATTTGGGGAGTGGGCTTTTTGATGATGCAGCTGTCTTTGGGTTGTCCCTACTCCTGTATCTTCTCACCCATTTCTTCATCCATAATTCTGTAAGTAATTCCAAGAACTGGTTCAAGAAGTTAGTGTTAACTTCTTTAGCCTGTCATGGGTTTCCTTTCTGGAGTGAATAGAAATGTGTGTATTATTATGTCTTCCCCAGAAAAGTCTGGCATAATACATCAGGTCCCCCGAACACACATAAATGTTGAGTGAGCATGGTGATCCACTTGTAATTCCAGTGTTTGGAAGGCTGAATCAGGGGATCCCTGGAGCATGTTGGCTAGTTTGGCTAGTAGTATATAGGCAAGCTCTGAGTTCAGTTGAGACCCTATCTCAATGAGTAAGATGGAGAGTGATAGAAGTCTTATGATGTCACCCTGAGGCTTATATATGCATATGTGTACCTGTCCATATATGTGCACCCATGCACATGTAAACATGCATACATACATTTATATGAGGAAAAAAACCCTATTCTGTAATCCAGGAGAAAAAAGGGATGAATCACTAAACAACAATAAAAAGATTAAGGAAGTAAGTCTAAATGTAGGAAGAATAATGATTAATGAAACTATATATTATATACATTTATTTTTGTATATAAATTTATGTAACATTTTATTTATCGATCTATCTATTTATTTATTTACTTATTTAATTGAAGCGAGGATATACTTGTATACCACAGTGTGCTCGTGGAGGTCAGAAGAGAAGTTTGAGGAGTGGGTTTTCTTCTTCTATCATGTGAGGATTTATGGAGGGGAATCAAATTAGGCCACTTAGTCTTGGCCACAAACACCTATACACACTGAGATACCTTGTCAACACTGATACGGGCCCTGTGTTACAAACTTTTGAATTAGTTTAGATTGCCTTTCCATGACAGCAAGAGAGGGCATGAAGTGGAACTATCCCTGACACCAGGATTTTGAGAACTCATTTACTCTGGTTTATTCTCATAGTCAACTGTTAGTTCAAAGTTGAAAGCTTTCTTTCTTCAATATTTATAGCATGATCTCAGACAGATTTTCAAGTTTTCCAGATACAAGCTAGGAAGTGTCTCATATGAAAACAATTTCCACTTTAAAAGAAAGAGGAGCAGAAGGAGAAAAGGCAGAAAGGAAAACAAAATCATTTTCTTCTCTCAACCCCCTGGAGTCCATTTGATTCCACTCCTCAGTCTTCTTCCACAATGTGGTTCTTCCCAGACAGTCCATAGGTGGGGAAACGCCAGAGGAAAGGACAAGGCAGCTGTAGAGATTGTTGTGTGTGCTTGCAGTGATGATAGAAGTGTTTAAGGCTTTGCATTTTGCCACTGGGGAGGAAAATAGAAATATTTGGGGCAATCACTGTTATGGATACACACTGAAGTTAAATTGGAGCCGCATTTAATTTCTATGTGGCAAAGTTTGACTTCAAAAGGAGCCTGGGCTTTTGAAAGCTGGATAGTCACAAATATTTTAAAGTTAGCTGCTCATGTCTTTCATCTAACTCCTATTCTTCAAAACCCAGGAAATCAATAGATTATACCATGTTGATGACAAGCTTAACGGCTCAATGTGATCATTTGTTTCATCCATGCAGTTAGTAGTGTTTTCTTATCTAGGAAATCCTCTCTCTTCTTCTCGTCCCCTTCTTCCCTTTCCTCCCCTTTGAGCTTAAGGCCCTGGACTTTTGCTTACCTTTTCCCCTCACTCTAAATTGTAGGTCACTGAGTAACTGGAATTAGTATTCTAAACTTCCTTGGTCCAACCTTTCATTCTGCATAAGAGGACACTGGGAGAGAGTCACAGAGGAAGCACAGCTTTCCAAGGGTTGTAGGACACACTAGAGGCAGTGAGCTTTGGCTGCAAGCCTGGATGATCTGGAGGCTGCCTTCATCTCGAGCTCTTTATACCATGCCCAAAGAGTGTGACCGTTTCACACTTAGGCAAGGGTGTTAGTGCCTCACTTCCATGTAGCAAGTTAAATTTAATCTGTCACATCCTAATGTTAAACACTAGCAACAAAAATACTATCATTAGAAATTCAGTGAAGTGACTTACTGATCATTTTGTTGTCGGAGGCTGTGGCTCTTGTGCATCCTGGCTAATTCATTTAAGAAATTCTCAGATTCAGCCTTCTCTGGTCAGTGTGGCATAAAATAGCAACTTGTTTGTCTATAGAATATTTTGTGCACCCAGAAACATGATAAAGATCTAGTAAACATTTATATTTTTAACACTCCATTCAGTAATGCTTCACTCAAATTTATGTGTTTAAGTTTTATACATGTTAATGCATATCAACTGAGGTCATTAAAATTACTGTGTATCTGTATAATTTATTTTTCTATTTTCTAGAGCAAATTTCCTCTCGTGTATGGGTCCTACATTATATATGAATGCTTAAAATAATGGGTGTCATAGGTGACATACATATAGAAATTACTTTTCTGTTGTTGGGGTAAGACACCATGATCAAGAAAACAAAAAGGTTATTTAATTTGTGTTTGCAGTTTCAGAGGGTTAGATCTGCGGTAGTAGAATGAAGTCAGGGTGGCAGCTTAGAGCTTCCGTCTCAAGCAGGAGACAGAGAGAACTCAGTGTAAATGGCACATCCTTTAAATCCCAGAGCCCACCCCCAGTGATGCACCTTCACTAAAAAGGCCACACCTCCTTATCCTTCCTCAAACAGCCGTAAGCTCAAACAGCCATAAGCTGAGGTTCCCATATTCAAATGCCTGAGACTTACATGGGCCAGCTCTTTCAAACCATCACAGAAGAGAAGCTGTCTGTATGCCAGGGAAGAAAGGATAATACTTGCAGTAGGAAAAGGGAAGGTCAAGAACTACGGTGGGAACATGCTAAAAGAATACTATGCACATGTATGAAAATGTCCTTATCAAATCCATTACTATAGACAATTAACGTGTACCAATAAAATTATTTTTTAAGGATTTTATAAGCCTTCACAGAGTCGATATTGCTTTCACCAAGGTACTGTTTTAACATTCTTATACACTCAGTACACATTTGAATGTCATTTTCTAGGATATGTGACTTGAAGTGGAAGGGCTGGCTTTGCGGTTTGATTTATGTTCCCCCAGTATTATTAAATGCTGCCTTTCACAACAGCTGAATAGCACTTTCCTTTCCCATCATTTTTATGGGTATATGTTCATCATACATATAGCAAAAGATTTCACGGGGACATTTTTTATCTATGTATATGATATGCTTTGACCGTTTCTCCCAGGGTTCCCAGCCTCTGCCATCAGCATCTGAACTCCCACCTTCCTCATCTGCCAACAGCCTTCAGACTAGCAAGCGCTGGGTGTGAATTACTCTTGTGATCACCTCGTAATTTCATTTCCAGTCCTTTCGTCACTGTGGTAGATTCTTCTTTTATGTTTTATTGCATTTCCTCTTGTGAATTTTCTGATTGTAATCTTGCTTAGCTTTCTACTGAGTTTTTTGCTTCACTTTCAGATGTTCCTGCGTGATGGAGTAGTTGGAGTTTTCTTTATTTTGGACAAACTTCATTTTCTAATCTGTGTCATTGATTTGCTTGGTCACTGCCTTGACCTGAACTTTGTTCTTGATCTGTGTCAGTGTCATGTATGAACCCTGGGTCAGGGCTTTCCTGACAGTCTTTGTCATTGTTCTCAGAGTCTATTGAGCTTTAAAATGTTCTTAATTGATTTGTCAACATTTTATATTTATTTAAAATGTATCACACATGCTGTGATTCAGTTTTGTAGGGTGTGATTTCTCTTCTTTTTATGATTGTCTTTTGAAAACAGGAACTTAAACTTTTCAGAGAAAGCAAATACATCAATCTTTTCTTTTAAAGGATTGTCTTTTTAAAATCTTATTTACAAAGATCTTTGATTTGCTCTTAAATATCTTTAAGGAAATAGAACAATGCTTGTCTTATGGCTTGCGCGGTGTCATTAAATGTTCTAGGTACAAATCTTAAACATGTTTGGCTAAATGTATAGGTAGGAATCACAGTCCTGCAGTGAAGATGACCTTTAGAAAAAATACACGTAACTGGTTATGATTGGTTATTGTCAGACTTCACATATTTTATATCACAAATGCTCTATCTAGAGATCTACTTTTATTAATTCCAGTGTCTTTGTCCCTTTCCTGTCCTTGTAGTTTCATATGATTTTCTGATTTTTTTTTTCACTATAAGGTAACCAAGTAAAACATTGAATAAACTCCAAAACAGCAGGAGTATGTTATTACTGAGTAGTTAATATACCTATACTGTGTTACCATTGGGTACTTTGAAATGGATGTCTACCAATTCCAGAAAACTCTACCCTATTCCCAGTTGTTTATAAATAAAAAGTTCATTTTGCAGGAGACTTATTTGCAGATCTAATGAAGTATTTTAATTATTTACTTATTTTACATTTATTTAATCTTGTCTTGGTACTGAGAATTTAGCCCAGGCTCTCATGTGTGCTAGGAAAGCATGCTACTGTTGAGCCACATCTTAGCCCAGCCCTACTTTCTTTTTTTGTTAAACCTAATTACTATGTATAAGAATACCTACAGTCTAAAAACATCATACCTACTGGCTTACACTTGAAAATCAGGAAGAAAAGAAGGTGTGATTCACACAAGAACCTAATTGCTCAAAAGTATGTATACAAAAGTACATCTATATGCATGTATGTATACATGTATATATGTATATACATTAACACATACATATAATACATACACATATGCATACATATATAATTGAGCTCTGTGAAGCTCTGTTGGGCTAGTGCACAGCAGATGTTGAACCAGGAGTTTTGAAGACACAAATACCATGACATAGTGGAGCAGACACTTGGTACGACATACAGTCTGTGAATCAAGGGAGAGTGATTGATACTACACAGTATTTTCAGGAGGGCAGCTACTTGCCACAGTAAAGAGACAGGTCTTCAAAGATTGGTGGAAATGGCTTGACTTAACTAGTTTGTTTAATCCAAAACCTGTTGTAGTCACTGTTTGGACAATTCCCTCCATGTTCATGCCCCTGCCCAGCCTGTGGTAACCCAACAACCTTTCCACGAGTGTTCTCACATGATCCCAGGTCTCTTCCTCCATTGAAGAAACAGAAAACAAACACAAATAAATCCCAAAATACAATCTGCCAATCATGTCCTTGCCACTAAGGCCTTTCCATTTTGCAAATGTTTACTGACAGCCTGGTTTGTCTAATGCCTCAACTGAGTCATCTTGTGGTGTAGGAGGATGAAGAGTTCCTAAACACTTTACAGTCTCATTATAACAAGAGTCAATGGAGACTGAGACAGGAATGTTGAAAGGAGTGTTATTTTGAAGGTCAATTTTGTGTTGGCTCATAGAGCGAGTGGCAGGAATTAGCCTTGTGGGTGAACATCTCCCTCTAACTTGGGGCTGACTTGGCTTACTGCCTTACATTTGTCCGCTTGCTGCTCAGGGGCAGCAGTGAGGTCATTTCAGTGTTCTAGCTCCACACTCTGCAGGAAAATGACTAGTAAAGCAACTTCGTGCATGTTAGCCGAATCAGAACCTTTTCCTCTCAAGATCTGAAGGTGCGTTGTCTTATTGAAAGAAAGAGAGGTTTTGTGTGTGAGTGGGTTTGAGAAAACCTACCCTGCTAGCTGTTCAAAATGGTTTCCCCTTTAACTTTCCCTGTCTCCTGAGTGGAATGCTAGCTATTAAGTTCCAGTCTTCCTTAGAATTGGCCAAGATTCTGTGGTTAGTTCTTGCCAGGCATTCAAGGGAGAGTAGCATGTGTCGCTTCGAGACTTCTAAGAGGGTCTATCTCGCCTTCTACTGGGCAGCACATTTTTCTTAGATGTCTGCAGTTGATAGTAAAGGTCTAGAGGATGCCAGGTCCTGATGCCTAACACATCAATGCCTAAGACGCATTGACTCAGTGAGGAGATAGTGTCCCTGCACACCTGGTACACTCTCCTTGGTCATTGGAAAGGAGAAGAAACTCCTTTCGGGCTTTACTTGAGATAGCAGTCCACCTTACTTAACTCACATACTGCATTTGCCTAAAAGTATGTTTGTGTAGGAAGCTGGAAGGTCAGGCTTTTAGCTCCTCTTTCTATTTTATATGAAGAAAGAGATGGTGACAGGGACCAGCATGCTCCTGTAACAACATGAACGTCCTATATTATTACACTGATACTCTCCTATATGGTCACTTCAAAGATATCATGCTATCTCCTGCTGGAGAAGTAAGTCTTCAGTCTAATAGTTTTGCTTTCAAGAGTTCTTCCCATGCTTAAATTGTGTCTTGGTGTGTGTGTGTGTATGTGTGTGTGTGTGTGTGCGCGTGCGCGTTCTACTTGACTTTTTTTTTTATATCTCTATTCTAAAAAACTTTGGTTTTCTTTTGTAGCTTTAGTTGTAAATGGTTTAATCTTCTTGCTTCTTTGATGTCTCTGAGCCATATTTGATAACTTTGAGCTGATTCTGAGCATGTTCTCTCCTGATAAATGACACATTCTCTTTGATTATGCTCAATCCCCTGTCTAGTCTGACTGACAAGGCTACCTAAAATATATAATACACATCTTAGGAAAGTTCCAGATTTACAAAAAAAAAAAAAAATCAAAGTTGCCAGGGATCCTTAGCTACCCTGAGCCTTGGAGGGATCCTTAGCTACCCCGAGCCTGGGAGGGGTCCTTAGGTACCCCGAGCCTGGGAGGGGTCCTTAGGTACCCCAAGCCTGGGAGGGGTCCTTAGGTACCCCGAGCCTGGGAGGGGTCCTTAGCTACCCCGAGCCTGGGAGGGATCCTTAGCTACCCTGAGCCTGAGATTCCGTGTTACACTTGGTTGTGGTGTCTTTCTTCTTTGGCTCTTAGTGATGGAGCAAGTCCTCAGACGTTTCTTGTTTACGACAAGCAGGACAGTGTTCAGGATGACTGGACATGCTCTCTGTAAAGTGTCCTACAGGGATTTTTCCTGTGAGTCTCCAGATTAGACTAGGATTTTAGGATTTCAGGAGGGAGGTGAAAGAGGTAAAACGTTGCTTTCATTGTTCTTAGCAAAGCTATACATCCATTGACTTGCTGTGGCTGGCATTTGCTTTGATCATATGGATGAAGCAGTGGCTACCAGTTTTCTACTATAAAATTTTCCCCCAAACCCTGTCATGATATATCCCTGGTAAGGAAATCACTTTGTTGTGGGAATACTTGGTTGTGATGGAGACTCACTTGCATTATGTGATATGTTTCTGGAAAATGTCTTCTGAAAGGATGTTTTGCTTAGAACAGACATGTGTTTTTCTGGAAGTTGCCTAGTGAAAGGGCATGTAATGTTTTGCTGGGGCAGTGCTTGTGAGATGTAAGATGGGCGATGTTTGGAAAGAGTATGAATAGAACCCAACAGACAGTGGATGAGGCTCAAGCCTTGCAACTCTTTGCTGGTCATCATTGGGCTTCACTGAGGCTGGTCTTTGCTGACACACTCTTTCTTGCATTAATTCACCATGCTTTCTTCTCCAATATTCCCTTGTCGTGACTTTGTAGAGAGAAATGCAGCAAAGAACTTCTGGTGGTATTCCAGCTGCTTCTTGCCACTTCCGTAGACTGGTGCCATTTGGTAGGGCCTCACTGTTTCTTCTGGATCGAGCCACTGCTACTGATAAATGTTTGGTGTTTGCCAAGTGGATTAGACTGCTGACAATGAAGGTTGGAATTGCCTCAAAGAATTATATCTAAACAGGTCCACAACCCCTATTTCCCATTTACCTTTCTTTTCCCTATCTCTCGTGGGTGGTAGGCTAGAAGGGAGGTTGATGTATTAAAGAACCCTTACTAAAATTAGGCTTTGAAAAATGTAAGCCTACATTCCCGTAATAAATATATTAAATCTATATAATTTCCCAAGATCGTGTAGTTTACAAATAGATATACTCCTACCATCTCCTTTGCAGCCTAGGAACTACATGTAAAACATGAGAATGTAAAATGCTTAGAAGATTATGTAGATACAAATTGACATGACCTTGGATCAGGCAATTGTTTTTTAAATTTGAAATGAACAGCACAAACAGAAAAAAATAGGCAAAAAGATTTTAGCAAAACCTAGTTGTTTTTTTCCTTAAAAAAAAAAAACCACCAGGAAAATGAGCAGCCAGTCTGTGGCATGGGAGAAACTTTGGAAATCACTCTGATAACAGCTATTATCTAAAATATGTAAAGTGCACTTACAGCTTAATAATAAAAAAGAAAAAAATATCCTACTATGGTCAGAGGATCTGAATAGCCATTTATCCGAAGAAGAAATACACATAGCCAATGTGTACACCAAAGGAATGCAAATAGAACTCTCTGGAGATACTTCTTCATATCCTCTAGGATGTCTATAAAAAATAATGATAAATATTGGTAAACACATGGAGAAATTAAAATCTTCTTGACTTGCTGGTGAAGTGGTGTTACCTCAGAAAACAGTTTGGTACTCCCTCTCAAGGTAACAAAGCCATTACATGACCCAACAATTCTACTATTTATATGCCCAAGAATAATGAAAACATAGGTTGAACATGAATATTTATAGCAGCATTGTCTATAATTACCAAAAGGTAGAAATGACCCAAATATCCATGAGTAGATGAATGTATAAGCAGAGACATACCACACAATGCAACAATAACTAGTAATTGGAAAGTTGTAAGTGCTGATGACATCTTATAGCCTGGGTAAAGCTCAAAGATGACTATGGAGTGAAAATAAGCCACCACAAAGAATAAATAGGCGAGTCATTAATGAATGACAGCTTCTATGAATTGTATAGGCAGGAGAGTTCAGGGGGAGTGGGCAGAGATTGCTGGTGGCCATGGATTTCTTTTTAGCCTTCAGAGAACAAGGCTGTTCTTAAGATAATATCTTTAAGAAAACTATCCTGAGTAAGGAGAATTGTGAAGGGTTGAATGAAGAATCCCCCACCCCCCCACCTCACACACTCCCACACAAGCTCCTGTACTTGAACACTTGATCTCCAATTTTGAGGAGGTTATGGAACCATTAGAAGATTCATTCTTGCTGGAGAAAGTAAATCACTAGGGACAAGCTCTGAGGGCTTATAGCCATATGCTACTTCCTGCTTATCCTTTCTGCTTCCTGTGTGCAGTTACAGTGTGATCATCAGCCTCTTGCTCAGCCACCTGCTGCCCTGCCTTCCTTGTGACTGACTATGGATGCCCTTCTTGAACCATAAGCACAAACAAACTCTTCCTCTGTAAGTTGCTTTTGGTCATGGTGTTCACCAACAATAACTAACTGTTTAATTGTAAAACTGGGAAGATACTTTATTATTAGGTATCATTATGGATTAATCCATTTCTATCCTTTATCTCAGTGTGATATAAGAAGACTCTGTTTTCCAGCTTCCTCAATGTTGAGTTAGCCATTTGTTTGACTCTGTAAATAAGATGGGAGCACAGGTCAGGCTGCATTCTCAAAAAGCTACCATTGCCCTGACTCTCTATTCTCCAGTTACATAAAAAAGAGTTTGAAAGCATAAATCCTTAGATGGGTGAGTGTGTCCATCATCCCAAGCAGGTCTATTTTAAATAAGAACTAAGCACGTGTGGTGCTAAGTCATAGGGTAGAAATGGATTAACACATAATGATACAATATTGTATCAATAATCATCACAAGGCTGTGGCCCATGCCTTTAATCCCAGCACCTGGGAGGCAGAGGCAGGCGGATTTCTGAGTTCAAGTCCAGCTTGGTCTACAGAGTGAGTTCCAGGACAGCCAGGGC
The DNA here is from genome assembly GCA_019843815.1 of Montemys delectorum. NCBI lineage: Eukaryota > Metazoa > Chordata > Mammalia > Rodentia > Muridae > Montemys > Montemys delectorum. The sequence continues at coordinate 49,137 of JADRCD010225986.1, forward strand.
TATACAGAGAAACCCTGTCTCGAAAAACCAATAATGATCACAATTTTATATCATCATACCTAAGTCTGCTTAGGGTTTTTTTTTTTTTTTAATTAAGTGAGCTAAAATATCTGGGCCAACAAGGTGACTCAGCAAGTAAAGGTGCTTGCTGCCAAGCCTGATAACCTGAGTTTGATCCCTGGAACTCATATGGTAGAAGGAGAGAACCAACTCCCTTAAGTTCTCGTGTCACCTCCTTATGCCATAGCGCTTGTGCATGAGCTATTTAGTCAAATGATAAGTAAATGAAAAAAAAACATTTAAATCTTTTAATTTTATAATACTTTTGATAACAGCTTTATTTTTCTAAAATACCTTATATATGCTTATTAAATGTTTTATTTGCACTATAAATCATCCCTAACACCAATGATAAGTCTACATACTGTAGAAATGAATTAATCTAATCCTTTCACTTTTTTTAATGCTTTTGTTTTTGACAATAGGATCACGTAATAGTACAGTCTATCCTCAACTTGCTATTCTCCTGCCTCAGCCTTTTGAACACTAAGAAAGCAAAACAATAACTTGAGTCCCCCGGAGTCACAGAGGAAGCTGATATCAAGAGCTAGAACTAGAGACTGGGTTTGCTGGCCACTCTACCCCGTTTTCAGTCTGCTAAATTTGTGAGGAAAGGATGTGGGCAACAGAAAAACAACCTGAGTCACTGCAATTAGGGGAATTAAAAAGAACATAGGCACAATGTACAAATATGTTGGAGGAAAAAGAAACCAGTAGGAAGTTTTGAAGGCTGCAAGGCAGATGAGGTCTCTTGGAAAACATGACTCCCACACAAATCAGCAGCTTCGGGGGCATGGCTGCCTCAGCCTGTTTTCTGAATTACTCAGCCATACTAATGAGCTGCTGTAGGCCCTTGAGAACGACTGTAAAAGTGGAGAGTGACCAGTACCTATGGCTAGAGAGACAGTTGGGACAGCACTGGGCTCTACAGGTGGAGACAAGGAAGTCCTGACTATTAGATGTTATAAAGAAGTGTGTTTCTTCATTCATCAAACGCTGAATGGTTTCATCTTTTGGCTATTGCAGTAGAGTTGTGTGCAAGTTTTCATATGGGCATTTTGCCTGGTTAGATACCTTCAGTTAGAATGGTTAGGCATATAGTAGATACGTGGTTGTCACCTTTTTTGGTGGTAGCAAATGAACTTAGGTCTTTGCATGTACTCCGGTCAGTCCTTGTTCAGCCAGAGTGTACACTTTCTGTCCCACTGAGTCAGAGCTGCAGTTGTGTGATCCTTACCAATACGTAGGGTGGTCCCTCTTCTTAAATCTTAGCCATTCCAGTTGGCACATAGCAGTATCACACTCTGTTGTGATTTGATTGAATTTCCTGATGGTGACTGATGTTTTGCTGTCTCTACCTGTTGATGAGTAGTGATCTTTCTCCATGCTTATCAGCCACCTGTATCTTCTTTGGTGAAGTCTAATAGAATCTGTTGCTAAGCTATGGAATTGGGCTGTCTGCTTTCATATATGTTTTGAGGATTCTTTATATATTCTGGACATAGGTATTTATTTCTCAGGTATGTGATTGCTCATATTTTCTTCTAATTGGTGACTCCTCTTTCTACCCTCTTAATGATGTTGTCCAAAGAGCATAGTTCTTTGTTTTTATCAGGCCAAGTTTTCTTCTTCTTATGCATTGGTCTCCCATTGTTTACCTAAGGAATCTTAACCCAGCTCAAGGCCAAAAGACATTCTCCTCCTTTTTTTCATAGAAGACATAGCCAGGGAGCATTCTCCTGTAATCCTAGCAAACAACCTTTCCACTGAGCTGCTTTTATGGATTGCCAGAGGCACATGTCCATATCTGCCTTGATGCATGTTTATTCATTGCTACGTCAATACTATACAGTCTTGATTAAATTTAGAGAGATGATGTAAGTCCTTGGGAATTTTGAAACAATCTACAGGGGACATAAAGGAACAGCCTTTTCTTTACACCAGCATCCCCTCAGTGCATGTCGGTGTCAGAGAAAGAACTAGAAAGCATTTTACCTTCACTTTTTCTGGACGTTTTTGTTCAGAATCAGTATTTTTTTTTCCTTAGTATGTGGTAGAATTCCCCAGTAAGATGATCTTGGCTCAGGGTTTTCTTTGGGAACTGCTTTGCCTATAAATGTCAGTGCTTTGATACATATGGGACTATTCATGGTGTCTAGTTTTCATCAATAAGATTTAGTTGTACATATTTTTTCAAGAAATATATATATATATATTATCTATGTGATCAAATTCACTGACATAAAGTTATTCTGATAGTAACCATTTTCCCTTTTTTATAATTGTGGGCTATGTACTGATGTCACACCTGTCAATCATAATGATAATATTGTTTGGCCTCATTCTCTTTATCTTGATCATTTTAATTAAACATTCATAAGCTTTATTTATCTTCTCCAAAATTGTTGCTATGATTCACACACATCCTCTAGAACCCCTAATATTTTTTACTATAACTCTGGTTTCTACACCCGTGGTCTCCTTCTACAGAGATATATTCTTTCCTTGAGAATAAAATCTCCAGTCATTCCTTAATTGGGTATTTCTTTTGGGAATTTATGATTTTTAAATTGTTGGTATTTTCATCAATTCATGTGAAAGAAAACTGTCTATTATTTTAGCATGTCCAGAATTTCAAATTTGATTCAAGGCTCCAAATGTGTCTATTTATTCCAGGAAGTATGCTTGGTACTGGTAATAGCTGAGATGAATAAAATGTAATAAAATGTAACCCCATTCCTGAAAGAGTTTAGCATCTAATGAGATAGATGCATACATATTTAATACTTTGTTTTCATAGTTATCTTCATAGCTGTTGAATACTTTCATAGAAATGATCTTAATGGCTTGTCCCAGCAGCCTCCTATTCTTGCTGCATTCAGTGTTTCTACCAGTACTGCTTTAGTGGAAATAAATTCATCTTTTTTTTTTTTTTTTTGGGTCTGGGCTATTTTGATAACCTCTTAATTGGTCTCCCTCTCTACAAGTCCTACCCACTCCAATCTGCCAACTGAATTCTCTTTCAAAACCAGACACGGTCATGACACTCAGCTGCAAAACCTTTGCTTGTGCTTTATTTCCACTAAGATATATGTGGCACGCATGCTTTTACTAGCTACCCAGTTTTAAGCCTTACCTCTTCATGTCCTGAAAGCCCCTGTTTCCTAGTTGGACACTCCAGTCACTCTGGACAGACCATATTTCTTTAGGCCTTTACTCTCTGTATACTGAACTTCTTATCCTTAAAACCGAACTCAGATGTGAGTGAGTCTGTGAGCCGCTCCTGGCTGTGGTGGGTTTGTTTGTTTTCTCACTGCTTCCAGACCCTACACATCTTCGTACTGTCTGTGAAAGCATTTATTACAGAGTAATAGGGCTGTTGCGTGACAGTCTACTTCCTCCCCGAAGCCATGCTGAAAACCTTTCGGAGGGAAGCAATTGCATTGTGCTAATAATCTTTGCTAAGAATTTTGGAGAGCCTGGTGTTAAGGGGAAGGATGTGCTGTATTTCTAGGTTTGAACTTGAGATTAGCAGTAGATGACTTTTATGTGGGCCTCAATGAAACATATTTGTATTCACATTTGTAAAGTCTGCAACTCACATTGAACTGGCCTCCTTTTTGGTTTGCTAAATCTGGGAACCCTATACCCCTAAGGACCTAGACTCTAGGATCTACATCCCACGGCAGCGGTAAAACATGGCCACATTTGCAATGTTCACTGAAAATCAAGGTTACAATTTCAGCTCCATATCCATGGAGTGTCTGGCTAAGCATGATAGACACAAAAACTATTTCTAAAATCAAAATGTAACATTCAAAAGCTTCATATTTCTGATAAACCTTGACATAGTAGACCACATCAAACAGTTATGTGGGGGTGGGGGTGGGGAATGGGGAAGAGGGGTTGGGGGGGGGTGGGGGGGGAAGTAACCCCAAACATTTTTTCAGCTGCCTAATGATGAGCATATATTAAAGGAAGCCTGGAAAATGAGGTTGAGAAATGGCCTGGTTACACTTTTAATCAAACAACTACAGTACTGAAATTAGTGTAACCTTGGTCTGATTGCTTAACTTTTCTGTACTTCCTTTAACATGTGCATGAGAGAGGGACGGGACGGGACGGGGGGGTGGGGCGGGGAGAGGGCTAAACCTGTAGCTTCATAATATACATTCGGAGGAGGGCAAAGGCAAAAGTCAGGTCAGGAGCATTCATTACCAAATTCTCAGGGTTTGTTTTTCTGTTTGTTTGCTTGTTTGTTTGCTACAGAGTGGCGCACACTCGGAGTTGGAGCCAGGCCGTTGCAAACAGGATTCCAGATCTGCATGGTAACAATTTAGACTAACTTCCATTCCTGCTGAAAGCTGAGCTGCAGAGGGAGTTCTTCCCTTGGCCAGCTGCTGGCTTGCCTCCTACCCCACCCCCACCCCGCCCCCACCCTGCAGACCTTCAGGCCGCTCCCTCCCCACATCTGTTTCCAAGCCATAGAGCATAGGGTCACAGCATGTCGCAATAAGCAGTGTTAGCAGGCAGCATGAATCAGTAGTAAACCTTTGATTTTTAATTCCTTGCTTCTTCAAGAGAGGAAGTGTGGTCTGGTGGTTAACCCACTAAAAAAAGCAGCTAGGAGGCAAAATTCTTGGTCCCCAGCTCATCTCTTCTATTCTTGTTGGGGTCTCCAGCCATCAAAGATCCCTTTTTTTTTTTTTTCCCTCCAGGGTTGCTTTATGATGTTAATCCTCAAACTGGCCTCACCAGAAGACTCATTTGGGAAACTGATCAAATGATTTTTTTTTTAAAGTCCCCATCCAAGGACGGTCCAAGGAAAGGCCTAGAATGCTCTAGTTTTAATAACTATTAGGCGTGCGTCTGTCGGATCCGTTTTTTGGCTCAGCTGGTATATCACTCAAACGGGAAGAGTGCTTCCGGAAACAAAGAAGAAGGCTGAGCAGAAAACATCAAATCTACCTCGGATTGCTTTTACAAGCTCAGGTGGAAAGCACGGTGGAAGAGGGGGGGAAGGAGATACTGATTTGGATCAGCCTCCCAGCTGAGCGAGCCTGGGTAGGTCAGAGGAACTGTTCTGGCTGCATTTTTATCATTTTAAAAATAAAAGTGACTAGATCATCTCTTTCGGTTCTGTGAGTCAATGAATTATTTCTGTGAGTTCACAGAAATGCCAGGATGGACTCTGAACATCTCGTTTCCTGAAAATGACAGGGGTGTACTAGTCCCGGAGGTGTGGGCTGGCCTGTTTGGGGTTGTGGGAAGACAGCGGAGACAGGCGGTAGCTAGGAGGTTTGGGGCCAGGGCTGCAGGGAGCGGGAGCGGTCTCCTCACCCTCCTCTCTGGAGGCTCTGCAGCTGGCCTGCTTATGCAAAGGCCTTGGCTCCTCTTTTCTTCTTAAAAGCTTTTCTGACTTGTACATTCCCCTGAGGAGCAGATTCATTGTTTTGCAGAGAATTTGTACTGTGTTTTCATGAAAGGAAGAAAGGAGTTGGAATGGAAGGGCTTGAGAGGATTAGCGAGTGGGCTAGGTTGCCAAAGAAATGAGTCTTTCCATGTGTGATAAATACACACCCGCCATATTGCTGGCCTCAGATGTGCGCAGCAAAATCCTTTGCCCCACTTCCACAAGCCCTAGACCGGTGCTCATATGCATGGTCTGGACACCAGCTTCCTCATCTGAATTTGGAGCATGTGGGACTCTTTCCATCCCAGAACAAGTGGGGGTGAGTTAGGAGAAGTAGGAATGAGTCATGGTTGTAGGGAAAGGATGTCTCAGGAAGCCGACACCGAGCAGGCTTCCTAGAAACATCCTGACAGGTTCCATAAAGCCCACGTTTGGTTCTAATTATAACATGCCCACATTTGAGCAATTTCGCAGTTTTCCCATGGAAACTAACACAAGGCTTCTGAGGAAGAGGAGTTGACTCAGATGTGCTCTCTGTGTCTAAGAGTGGGAGCCAGATGAACTTTTAAATGAGTGGCTATCCCTGCTATTTTACAAAGGATCCCAAACTGACTTGTCTGTGCCTATTAACATATCTGGGAGCTGGGCTAGCCACATCATATAAAGGGTTAAAACCAGCTCCGGATCATTAAAAAGATAGTTTTTAAGGTCCAAGATGAAGAAGAGGTACAAAATCTGAAAACGTAGAATTCGTTTTCCCCTCAAGTGGCGTCAAAAGTCAAGATAAAAGAGCAGAATGAAACACCAAAAATTTACTTTGAAAAGCAGTTTTGAAAAAGAGCGCTGCGGCCCATGTGGGGATATCTGTGTGGTCCACCCCTCGCTGTGCAGCTCAACAGGGCTGCTCTTCTTGCTTGCAGAAGACCTTGAAGCTCCGCAGGCATTGCTGAAGATAATCACACTGTAGGCAAGGGTAGTTCTGGTAGGCTGTGTTATTTTATTTTGTAATTAAAAATGTTGGAAGATTGGTGTTGTCTAAGTGATGAAAGGTGGGGAAAATGGATCGAAAATAAAATTTTCATTATCTAACTCGATGATGAACCAGAGTGGAATTAAAAGTTATCCTTAGTAACTGTTCCAGAACTAACAGTCAGTCAGAGTTTGGGAGGGCGGAGGGGATATTATTTGTTCAGCATGAAATACTGGAATAACTAGAGCCATCGTGAGGGAAAGGGGATTCTCCAGGCTTCCCTAGGGATGGAGCAGATAATGGTGTGTGACTTGGAGCCACTTGAGATTGGTTGTGGGTTTTTTCTTTTTAATTCTCTGTAAAAATCAGCATATGTGGCACTTAGCAAAGAAATGCTGGCTATCTGTTTTACGAGATTATCAAGTGATCCCACGTCCTGGAAATGTTAGCAGCTAATGAAGGTTGGCTGGTGATTAAGCCCCGCCACAGGAAGTGGCGCTAGGCAGAAAACATGCTGGCTGTATTTTGAAAATTTCCAGAAGAATAAGAGATTATCTTGCTGTATAAATCAGATGACCTCAGGTTTAGTAACATCTTAGGAAACGATTAAAGCAAATGATGAATCCTTTCCTCAGACATGACTTCCGGAGATTCACCCTTGTTCTGTTATATCATAAGTTCAGAAAGTTTATTTAGATGATAAGTAAAATTATATTAATCTATAATTTTATTTTCCATTTTAAGCTTATATACTTATTTGTTTTATAATAAAGTATCATTTACTAAAAGTTAGGACTTGGCTAATATCCAATTATCAGTGAGTATATATCATGTGTGTTCTTTTGTGATTGGCTTACCTCACTCAGGATGATATTTTCTAGTTCCATCCATTTGCCTAAGAACTTCATGAATTCATCGTTTTTAATAGCTGAGTAGTACTCCATTGTGTAATGTACCACATTTTCTGTATCCATTCCTCTGTTGAAGGACAAGAAGTTTGGAATACCCAAGATACAATTCACAGACCACATGAAGCTCAAGAAGAAGGGAGACCACAGTGTGGATGCTTCTTCTGTCCTTCTTAGAAGGGAGATCAAAATACCCTTGGGAGGAGATACAGAGACAAAGTGTGGAGCAGAGACTGAAGGAAAGGCCATCCAGTGACTGTCCCACCTGGGGATCCATCCCATATACAGTTACCAAACCCAGACACTATTGTGGATGCCAACAAGCACTTGCTGACAGGAGCCTGATAGAGCTGTCTTCTGAGAGGCTTTGCCAGTGCCTGACAAATACAGAAGTGGATGCTCACAGCTATCCATTGAACTGAGTACAGGGTCCCCAATGGAGGAGCTAGAGAAAGGACCCAAGGAGCTGAAGGTGTTTGCAGCCCCATAGGAAGAACAACAATATGAACCAATCAGTACCCCCAGAGCTCCCAGGAACTAAACCACCAACCAAAGAGTGTACATGGAGGGATCCATGACTCCAGCTGCATATGTGGCAGAGGATGGCCTTGTGGGACATCAATGAGAGGAGAGTCCCTGGTCTTATGAAGGCTTGATGCCCTAATGTAGGGGAATACCAGGGCAGGGAAGTGGGAGTGGGTGGGTTAGTGAGCAGGGTGGGGGGGGTGGGATGGGGCGGTTGGAGGGGAAATGAGGAAAGGGGATAAAATTTGCAATGTAAATAAAGAAAATATCTGATAAAAAAGATAAAAAAAAGTTAGGACTTGGTACTGGGGGAGGTCTAGATGGATAAAGTATTTGTTGCATAACCATGTGTACTGGAATTCATATCCCCAGGATCTGCAGAGAAAGTAGGTAGATTTGGTGGTTAGCCTGTAGTCCCAGCACTGGGTGGCAAACTAAGGGATCCCCTAGGGAAGCTGGCTCATCAGTGAACTCTGGGTTCAACTGAGAGCTCTGCCTCCATGAAAAAAGTGGAGAGTGATCAAGAAGGAAGGATGCATGGTATCAACTTTGGGCCTCTACATGCACATGTATGCAAGTGTGCCTATGTATACGTGAACACACATACATATACTTGGGTAAACACACATTAAAATATAAATAAATGGATAGACAGATCAATAGAAAGAAAGAAAGAACCAGGGCTAAATAAAACAAGCAATAATCTCTTAAGGAAGGGCCCTAAACATATTGTTTGACAATTACTGTTCAAGAACTGGATGTGGTAGTCTATAACTATAATTTACTACGTGCTTGGAAGGTATAGGAGGAGGATCAGAAGTTCCTAGAAAAGAGGGCAATATTGAGGGATGGGGAGGGAAGATAGATACAGAATTCTAAGAAGAACTGAAAAACTACAGGGAAGTATAATTTTATGCTTATTTTAAAATACTATATAAGTGTGTGTGTGTGTGTGTGTGTGTGTGTGTGTGTGTAATATTTGGAGTGATAATGATCTCCCTGAGAGCCAAAGACTTACTAACCAAAGGCTGAGGGTCAAACATGGAGAACCTCTCTTCTAGCTGTTTGTCAGGGTAGTCTAAGAGACTCACAAAATGGTATCAGCTATTGGTGTTGCATTTGATTGCCTTCCAGAACTTGAACGTTCAGACCCTATTGTTGAAGATGCCACACACTTCAGACACTGGGCTTGAAAACATTGATGTAAAATGCCATGGTAGCCTCTTTGCTGAATACACACAGTCATAGTATCCAAAGGTGCGACACAAGCGTCTAAGGGAGAAAATCGATTCAGGGATCTTACCTAACTTAAAGTCTAAGAGCCACAACAATGACTAGCTCTGCGGTCTATCCTCAAGGGTGCAATAGTGGCACTTACGCCTCGGGGACAATCAACAACCACTTAATTGGACTTAAGGCCTACTCAGTAGGAGGGATTTCATGCCTGATACTGTAACTCAGTCAGGATGCAGTGGGCTGATGTGGCCATGGACTGTGCAGGCAAACATACTGCCCCCACTTTCCTAAACCAGTATAATTACCAACTGCATCCTAAGTCTCTGTTTTTATACTCGCAGGTAAGAGCAGCTCTCCGTCCTCATCAAAGAAACCTCTTTTTTTTCTTTTCTCAGGGGACAGAAACCGTTACAAAAATCTGTAACTGGTCAAAGTGCAGAGAGCAACGAGCTGAGGGGTGGTAATCCCCCATTTACATAACACCTACACTGAAGGTTTACAGAACTTGCATGAGAAGGGTAGAAAGAGGCCAGGAGATCAGCATGTCTACAATGAAGTAGTGTCTGTCTATATCCGAGAATTACACCCGTAAAAAAATCTTAACAATATGGATACCTGAACAAGACCTGCACAATGACAAGACCATGTGGCATCAGCCAGTGGAAAGAGGAAATATTTCAAGGCTCTACTCTTAGCTGAAGAGCTACAGGCAAATAGTGGCTGCTCAGAGAGGGAGAGCAAGTCGTCTCCAGTGATAAGACACCCCCCGCCCAATAGATTATGAAGTCCCAAGTGGTCAGCTCTAACTTTATATCTTTGTCCATGAGCAACACTAACTGGATTCAGCAAATGAGTGTGGGTAAAACAAAATAACTAAAGTAACAGTCATGAATTTGAGAGAGGGGTATAGGAGGTGTCTTAGTCAGGGTTTCTATTCCTGCACAAACATCATGACCAAGAAGCAAGTTGGGGAGGAAAGGTTTATTCAGCTTACTTCCACATTGCTGTTGATCATCAGAGGAAGTCAGGACTGGAACTCAAGTAGGTCAGGAAGCAGGAGCTGATACAGAGGCCATGGAGGGATGTTTCTTACTGGCTTGCTTCTCCTGGCTTGCTCAGCCTGCTCTCTTATAGAACCCAAGACTTCCAGCCCAGGGATGGCACCACCCACAAGGGGGCCTACCCCCTTGATCACTAATTGAGAAAATGCCCCACAGCTGGATCTCATGGAGGCACTTCCCCAACTGAAGCTCCCTTCTCTGTGATAACTCCAGCCTGTGTCAAGTTGACACACACAAAACCAGCCAGTACAGGAGGGAAGAAATGGGTGAAAATGATGTAAATACAGTGCTTCGGCCTGGATGGAGAGTTGGCCAGCCACCCGTGCAGCAGAAGCTGTAGCAGATGAAGTAAGGATGCTGTGAGCACCTGAGGAGGAGCTCTCAAGCCAGGCAGAGGGTTCTATGGGGGCTTCTCTTAGGACAGGATGCTTGACTGCTGTCCGCCGCAGTGTGTTTTCCCCCTCATTTCCTCATCCATATTGGAATTTATAATCATTAGCATGAACGAACAATTTGATCTGCTTTCATTGGCTACTCATACATTTCCTTCTCCTTTGCTTCCAGTTCACATGTGGGTATCTATCTCAGCAGCAAATAGCTGAAGGAGGCTTTGGAGAAGCCCGTTGGGTGCCTCTGAACTGCTTTTCTTGTTTGTGTTTCTGTGTCTCCAGGTACTCGCTGTCTTGGGTAGCTGAGAGTGGCCTCAAACCTGCTATTAACTGGGGATGGCTTTGAAGTTCTGGTCCTCCTGTCTCTAGCTCCTAAGTTCTGAGATTGAGGGCATACACCACACTGGGTTTATGGGATGCCAGGGATCAAACCCCAGGACTTGGTGTATGTATGTATGCTAGAGCAAGCAAACTAGCAATTAAGCTACATCCCAAACCCACAACTTATTATTTTATAGGAAGTATCTCTTATGCGTGGAAACTGATATGCATAAGAGGTTTAGCTTGAAGATTTAGAAAAGAAGAACCCCAGGGCCAAAAGCAAATAGAAAATCAAACTAGGAAACTGAATATTGGTATAAGAAGACAAACACACAGACACACACAGAAACACGCACACAAACACTTCTCACAGACACACACACACACATATACTTTTCATAAACACACACACACATACACTTCTCACACTATCTATACTTTAAAAGTTTTTTCAAAGTCAAAAAGAGGAAGTAAATGGTCCTTATTACACAGTCAGGCCTCACTCACTCTTTAAGCTCTTCATTGATGTAAATATCATTTATTTCCTCAAATTTGAAATTGTAAAAAAAGTATTTCCTCAGTCCATTGATTGATGATGGGTTGACTTTTCCTCTTTGCTTTTTCTTCAGCCAGGCTTTTCTCTCTGAGTCCTCCACAGTGTCTCCATCCTTATCCAGCAGCAATAGCACAGATGCCACTTCACTCAAATTAACATCCACAGGACAAATAAATGACATACAGTAGCAGAAAGTCTGTGTCCTCTGCCAGTCTGTCATTCATGCAGCACATGTATTCAGGAATACATAAACATTTAAGAGGGACGATTTCTATGGTATCTGAGGTTGTTTCTAAGTGGTAGCCACTAGGAAAGTATTTCTGAGCAGGTCAGTGAAACCCCCATGTCAATGTGGGATCAAGAATGCTTAGTCATGAGACCAAGAGTGCTTACTCATGATAAAGCTTTGTAGATTCCATTCGAGATCTAGCAAGACAGAGTCAAACCAAGATAGTGGGCAATTTGAAGGAGCTTTCTGTATGACCTTTGGTCATCTAGGCACCATCACACTAAGAGTATGCTTAAAATAGGTGAGAAATGTAAGGTTATAATTAAATGAAATCATGCCTGGCTCCAGGGAAATCGGTCAGCATTTCTTATGACAAGAGAGTGTACTATAGGGAGGAGTTGGTGCCATGTTTAAAAGAATTAAGTAGAAAAGTTCCTCTTTATGATAGGAGGCATGGTCATGGAGACTTAATCATCATTTGGTTCCCATGGTAAAACAACACTTTATAAAAATTTTTGTCTCCTCCACCTATGGAAACAGAGAAAAAGCCATTATCAGTAGTCCCAGTAACGACCCAGCAAATCACCCACTAAAAGATTAACCTTGGAAGAAAGCTAGTACCACCCCCAATGGCACATACATACATACCTCATCTCCAGCAACCATCAATTGCCAACATCTTCTAAGCTAGGAGTGGGACCTTATGAGCCCCTCTTCTATCCATCTTCCAGGGACTGGCTCAACACCCATGATCAGACTGGTAGCACAAAGTCAGTTTGGTGGGTTTTAAAAAAAGTAGATCAAGTTGGGAAGGAAAAAGGGTACATGGGGGCGGCGATGTGGTATGGGAGAAGTTGGAAGGGGGGCAATGGGGATATATTTAATCAAAACATTAAATTCATATATGAAACTTTCAGACAGTTAAAGAAAAGGATAAGTCTCATTTCAAGTCCCATTGAAAACATCTTCTTCTGCTCAGAAAGGTTGTGTTGTGTGTTAACAGCAATGACTTCATCAGGTGGAGAAAACCAGGGCAGATGAAATGTGGCCACCAACTTTTGCAATGGGTCCTCTGCACACATTTGGAAAACTAAGGAGCTGACAGACTGCTTGAATGGAATCACCATTTTGGAAGAACCAGGAGCCTCACCTACATTTTGTTAAGATCACAGTTAATGGTTTCCTCTCAGTAGGTGGACATTAGGACGCTGCTATTCCTTGCTGATGGCTTTGTACCCCTTCTGGGATGTCTTACAGGGTCACTCAGCAGAGTGTGTGACACTAGTTTGGCACCATGTCTTGGTTCTCATTGCCAAGCCTTGCTATGTGCTTCCTTGCTGGACTTGTATGGAACAGCATCTGATAAGTCTTTCCATGTGACTATATATATGTATTTGGCAATAGCCGGAATAAAATCTCTCGGAAATGTGGAGAAGCCAGCCACTAAGAACGAAGTACTGACGAATAGGTGCTGTGGGTGGACCTTGAAGACATTATGCTAAGTAAAAGAAGCCAGGCACAAAAGGCCACATAGTATGTGATCCCATTAATATGAAATGTTCAGAATAAGCAAATCAATAGAAACAGAAAGTAGATTAGTGGTCGCCGGAGGCGGGGGTGGCGGGGAAGCACAGAGAGCAATTGCTAATGGATGTGAGGTTTCTTCTTCGGGTTATGAAATATTCTAAAATTAGATAGCTGTGGTTTTTGTACAACCTTGAAGAGATTCTGAAGCCAACTGAGCTATATACATTTAAAAATGGTGGCTTTTATTGCACGCGAACTACATTGCAATAAAGGTGTCCTTGAAAACTAATTTTAAAAAGGTAGACACCTTTGGAAAGTTTGGATTCCTTAGTAGCTGAAATAGGGAAGTTAAAAATTGAATTCAGGCTGGGTGTGGTGGCTCGTGCCTTCAGTCCTAGCACTGAGGAGGCACAGCCAAGCAGATCTTTGTGAATTTCAGGGTAGTTTGATCTACATAGTGAATTCTAGGATAAGCAGGGCTATGTAGAGAGACCCTGTCTTAAAGAAACCAATACGAATAAATAAATAAAGAGAATTTGTCAGTAATAAAATTATGAGGACAACAAATAGCTGAGATTCTATTTAAACCTACCCTTTTGTTTCAGTCTCACCATGTTTGAGTATGTCTGAGAGGTACAACTTGTAGAAATGTGATACAAAATCCAAGTATTGGAGGACTGGCGAGATGGCTCAGCGGGTAAGAGCACTGACTGCTCCTGAGTTCAAATCCCAGCAACCACATGGTGGCTCACAACCACCCATAATGAGATCTGACGCCCTCTCCTGGTGCGTCTGAAGACAGCAACAGTGAATTACACCAGAGCGAGGAGCGAGCAGGGCTGACAGAAGTCCTGAGTTCAATTCCCAGCAAACACATACATGATGGCTCACGCCCATCTGTACAGCTATAGTGTACTCATACACATAAAATAAATCTTTAAAAAAAATCCAAGTGTGCATATTTGGGCATTGCACAAGACAGATCACAAGATAAGGTGAGTTTGGAATCACTGGAAAGGGCCATTTACCACCAGCATTCACATCTTAAAAGGTCACTTCAGAAGACACAGCTTGTTCTGATTAATTATTGAGCCATTAAAAAGAAATTATGTCTTCAAAGGTCCTACTGAATGAAGAAAACCTGCTTATCAGTACACTGTACAATGCTATGGTTTAAGTGAAATTTCTTGAATCGTGGTACCTGGACGTTAGATTAGAGCAGTCAGAAGGACAGCATTTGGTAAAACCAAGCCATGAAGTAATGGCATGCTACTCCATGCGTGGTGCTTGTAGTGTGAGTGGATGCTTTGGTTAGTAGCATTTTCTAGCATTTGCTAGAACGTGTGAAAGAAGCAGTGGCCCTTCTCCAACACACTCGACTATTTGTCACCTACATTGTGTTTCCATGGAGTTTTTAGGGAGCTTGCTCTGCAGTACATATATGGTCTCCACTCTGTTCTGAGAATAGTAAACCTATGTAAAACAGACTATAGTCTACACTAATGTTTGTTGTGATCAACTTAAAGTACTCTCCATAGGTCTACAGTTGACAGGGGATTAAGGCTAGGGCCTCACACATGCCACGAAAGCTTCACCTGATGCTATATCCTCAGCCTTATTTCACATCTTATTTTGGGACCAGGTCTCACAAAGTTGCCTAATCTGGCTTTGAGTTTTTCGATCCTCCTGCCTCAGTTTCTCCATTGCTAGAATTACAGTCTTAATCCTCCATGCTTGTCTTGAAAAAAAAATCCTATAAAGACACATATTTAGGTAGAATACACTTATCCTAGTACTAAGACTGAGCTTTAATTATCAGGACTCTTTGGGATATGACGGTCACTTAGAGGAAGTGGAACTGTGTGCGATTTCAAAATAGTCACTCAACTACTGCTTCCTACTATGCTAAGGAGCCTCCTTCATCATGTGGCCTCCAGGGCTTCTGGATGCTTTAGTGACCATCTCTACAAATAAACATGTAGTAGAATATGAGTATTTTTTTTCCTAAGATGAGTGTTCTAACCATTCAGGACAGACCCAACTTCACTCGCTGTGTGGATCCAGAGAATGTGGGTAAGCTCTGAGGTTTTGTCTAAATTCTTCAGGAAGAAGCCTCAGTGTTTTCTTTCTGTTGACCACGAGAGATATATTTAGTTATCCAGAAGGGTAGTCAGTCTGCCAGGGAAATTATCCCAAAGAACACAAAGCAAGCTATTCCTTGGCAGACCTGGGGGATGGGTAGACGGGCCTCGTTTCAAAACAGCGTACTGACTCTGCCACAGAGTCCCATGTCCATGTGTTCTCCTGGGAAGAAACTTCCACAGAGGGAATGTGAAAGCTGACAGACTGGATGAAGGAGTATGATGCCATCTGGCTTCCTCACGAGCAGGATTGCTCTTTTTATCAGAATTATTTTCAGTGTTTTTGCAGGGGTGGGGGGAGTTGACCATCTTGAATACCAACTCAGTGTTAATTCTCTGCTTAAATTTTTTTTTATTCAAAATCCTCCTAATATGAACACTAGAAACTTTTATTTTTCCACTAGAGAAAAAAACAAAAACAAAACCCAAAAAACCCAAGGCTTAGGAGAATCGGGTAGCCAGCCTTGTAGCCATGAAGCTTTAAGAATAACATACTTGAATGCCTAAGTCTTGCCTGGCCTTAGAAGAACTTAACATTCTGGTAGAAATAAGAGTCATTTATTTATTAAGTAAGGTTTATTAAAGTGATGCCATAGCATTAAGTTAGTATACTACTTGATCAAAGCTATGGGAGGGGAAGAAGGCTTGGTCAGTATAAGAATGTAGTCTTACATGTTACACCACACACACACACACACACACACACACACACACACACACACAC